>SNQJ01S0070266.1:41614-80636 GCA_010110895.2 Picea sitchensis | reverse complement strand
AGTTCATCCATATTTACTTCTTATCAACCATGACAAAAAAATAATGAGTCATATTTACATCAAACACTATTGGGTCCATTACCCAAAACTTTATGCTACGGGTCTTTCTTCAAGGGTTGACATCAATGACAACCAACCTTAATTAACAGATATTGTTGTTTTATTTGTTTTGAAATGAGCTCTACATCACCACAAACTATCAAATGTTCGATTTTTAATTTTCTTGCAGCTTCTAATCCTAAAACTAAAGCTTTGTATTCACAAACATTATTGGTATAATCGACCTCCCATTGTAATCTATAAGAAAAAGGAATAAAATACTTGTCACCTGGTGCCACAAATAAAACTCCAGCTCCTACTCCTTCGCGGGATGAAGCACCATCGAAGAACATTTTCCAAATCCCTTCTCTAACATTTATATTTTTCTTTGAAATTTCTATTTTTTTATTTTCTTCTTATATACATTCTTCAAAATCGTCATCTATGGATAATATACAATTTCATAAATCTTGATCAGCAACATAGACTAGGTAGTTATTGGGATTTTGAGGGTCAGTTATAGTATACGCCAGTCTAGTTTCTCTGTACGGTCAAGTAAATTGTCCACCAAAAATTGGAATTGTAGCATAGGTCATGTATAGCTTAACCGATCCTCCTAGCTTGGCAACCCAAGATCTGGATAGAAGCATGCCATACTTGGAAGGAATGTCAGCAACAACCACATCCATAAGAATACTTTTAACAGGAACCTGAGAAAGATTTACCACTAATTATTTAATCATACCCAGACACTTAACCTTTTTAGAATCAAATGAGTACAAATCTTGAAAAAGTTTGGTAATTTCAAGGCCCAATTTTTCCATGATAATCTTAGGCATTAAATTATGCGAGGCTCCTGAGTCTAACATGCAATTGTGAAGTAAATGATTGTGCACAATCAATGTAATATAGAACGAAGCAACATAATCCTTATTGTTTTCAATGTGTGGTCCAAACATGATTGTAGGTTTTTCATCCTGCAAATTGATAACATCATCTTGAAATTCAGCATTAGAAAAAAAGTATTGCTTTCACGATTTGTTTTTTATAGATGTGGTTTCTAGCAAGTTCAACCAGAGGCATTGGAATTTTAATTTTATTAATTTCACTCTCTAAAATGAAAGTCCCAACTGGTTTTTCAACTTCCCTGATCTGAACTTTGTCTTTTGTGTTTTCTGGTTGCTTTATTCGGGTAGCTTGCATTTCATTTTCTTTATTCAAGCAGCTTGTGTTTCAGTTGATGGTTTTGTAACTGTTGCTTCATTTTTTTATTTCGTGATAAAATCTTTTTTGGTGGAATATTTCTAGAAGTTTTTTCTCTTGGCCTCAAATCATATTTTTGTTGAAGCTCGGCCATTATTGAATCATCGAGACCTCTCTATGTAGAGTCTCCCAAGTTGTTGATATTTTCATCATCATTAAACATAGATTCCAGATCCAAGGATTTCTCATAATCATGTTTGGTTAGGTGAGGCTCAAGATCATCATCGTTGATATTGTTTAGATATTCATATAATTCATCATAATCTTGCACCTCATCTCTCTGTACGAAATTCTCAATTTTAAAAGGAACTTGAATCTTTTGTTCCTCATTTTTTATTTTTCTTTGTTGTATCTGAGGGTTGGGATTTCTCATGAATTGATTTCTAACGTATGGGTCAGGTTTGGCATTTTCTATTTCCATCTTGGAAATTTTGTTCGATAAATATTTAATAATTTTGGCCATCTCATCCATTTTTTCCTTTGCAGACTTTCCAGATCTAGAGGGCCCTGCATGTTCTTTAAAACTCTTGGGTTCTCTTTTTCCCATCTCAACTTTAGTTTTCAACTTCCCAAATGCCATCATATTTGATTCAATCTCTATAGCATCATCTTACATCCCCTCTAAAGTAGTGGATCTTCTTTCTCTCAAAAGTAGAGTGAAATCAAAATCAAAATCCCCTACAAAAGTGACTTTCGCAGTTGGTTGAGAAGGTTTAACTTCAGTTGGGATTTTGTGATAAAGATTATTAAATCTTTGGATAAATTATATGACTCATTCAGAATTTTTCTTTCTCAAGGATCTAAATTCGGTTAAGTAATAAAAATGATCCTTTTTTTTCGCCCCACTGCCTTATGAAGGCAGTTTCGATATCATTATATGATGGTATAGAACCTACTAGAAGTCCTCTGAACCAAGTTCTTACCTGTCCCTCGAAAGTTTGTACCAATAGTCTCGTGTAAACATCCTCATTCTCAATACCAAGAATATCAACAAATTAATCGAAAAAGGCTATATGTTATGTTGTTGTTAAATCCCCTTCTCCTGTGAATTTAGTGAGGCTCTTCATGTAAGTTTTAGGTAAACCATGCAGGACAACAAGAAGAACTAAGGGAGCATATCTAACAGCGACCTTGGAAAATATCCTACGGGGTTGCGCTTGTCCACCAGCCCATGTACCTCTAGCATCTCCAACACCTCTAGCATCGGCCATGGAAAGTCTAGGAGACGAAATTCGAAGACTAAAAAGGAGATTATCAAAATTTTCAAAATACAGGCCGACTGATCTTTTGACTACTTTGGGATGGTGTGAATGAAGTTCAGGAAAATGATCATGAGAAGATGGAAGATCTATATGAGGGGGGAAATGAAAAATTGAGCTTGGTTTCTCAGATCTACCAGATGTATAGATAGGAGAAGTAGTAGGTGATGAATCTGAGTATAAGAAACAACCTACAGGGTTTTTGGGAACATAAAATTTTACTTCAGGAAGAGAAATAATCGGTTGTGTACTAATGATAGTAGGGATTGAAATGGATTCTTTATTTTCACTGGTAAAAGTATTTTTTAATGAAATAGGGATGGTCTGGTCAATCTCAAATTTTATTTCAGGAATAATCACTTCTAGAGTTTCTAGTTTAACTTCAGACTTACTTCTTGATGTTTCTGCATAATGTACTAGTTTAAATTTTTCTTTAAGACTAAGCTCTTCAGCGGGGATCTCACTATTAACTTATGTAACTCTAGGTTGATGGACCTTACCTACTTATGCAGAATTTTATCTGAGATATCCCTTCAGTTTCAACAATTTTTTGGGATCCTAAACTAGCATAGTCTTCTTTTCGTCTGGGTTTTTCCTAGTATTCTTTCGACCGAAGGCCAGCTTTTCCTACAATAAAGTCGCCAAGTGAAAAATGAACCTTTTCACATATTCAATCTTTGTTCACAATCAAAGACCAAAGTTTAACTTTTTCGTTCTCCCACGGAAAAATATCTCTTTTCTCTGTCCCCGGCAACGGCACCAAAAATATGTTGTTCCTGAGATTGATTCTAAGGCTCAAAGAATAATGTCATGCATCAAAGGTTTTAAATGAAATGTTTTTATGAGTTATTTTTCTACCTTTAGTTTTCTAAGAAATAATATTTAAATGAAATTAACGATAAGAAAGTACAGAGGCTATATCTCGTTATCTGAGTCACAATTATAATGTCAAATGATGTAGAAATGATTTACAAAATTGTTAAACAAAGTCAGGTATCACTTACAAATAAGTCTCACCATGTTTGCAGTAGAAGAAAAGTAGAAGATGCACAATTGAAAAGGACATAAAAAATGCAATAATTGACATAGAATGCAGGTCTTGTTTTACTCATAGTAATAACAGAGGAAAAGTTGTTACTGAATGAAATTATGATATAACATGATCACAGTAGATGTAGTACTAAATTGTAAGCATTCACTCTTCAAGAACTACAGAAAGAAATTCATAGAAATGGAAACATAGAGGAGACACAACTCAAATTGAACGAAACTTAGAATCTCTGTCTGCACTTGTATTAATATTCAAAAAGTTTATCTTTTACATTCGGCAATAAGCAGAATAGATCTGAAATATATCTATTTATACAAAAATTGTCTCAAATGAAAACCTATTGGACTTCCCACAATATATGCCTAAAAATAGAATACGACCCAAATGAAATAGCATGAAATTATTGTTGAGTTTTTTTGGCACTTCCTTTATCTCTTCATTTTCTTGCAGATGTGCTCGTTTTCCTTTGTTCTTTAAACTGGGTACACATGTCCATTACGGCCACCACAATCATTTGGCCTTTTTTGCTTTTCCATTTGATTATGTTTCCATCTGTCCCTTCAAATGTGTTTACTGCGATAGAAAATTGCAGTTGAAGATATGGGGGGGCTAATTGGACAGGTTGCTCAGTGTTGGCTCGTTATGGGATGGATAATGGTTACAGGGAAGAGAATTTTTTCATGAATAGGATGATGTGGGAACAAGTGTCCAATAAGGAGGTGGGATGAGTGGATGCAAGAATGTGGGTGGTAGGGATAGATGGGGTAAGTGATGTGTAGAGTGTGACGGTTTGGAGGGTGAAAGGTAGAGTGGGTGGAGAAAGTGGACGATGTGCATGTTTTTTCATTTTCTCCCAGCTACACTCACTTTTCTCTGTTCAATGCATTGGGTTCACATGTCCATCAATGCTACCAAGAATCTCGAAGGATTAATCCATTCATTCAATTCAAAGGAAAACATCTTCTTTTGTATTTGTGGCAGCTTCTCCTGGATCTTATTCACTTCTTGGACTGTGACCTGATATTGTGAACATGGATTAACCAACCATTCATTGATTTTAAGTAAATCAATCTGTCTCATCTCTTGGATGGCCTCCTGAGTATTTTCCTTGTTCTTTCTGGAGCTTTCCTGGTTCATTTCCATTTCGATCTATCTCAATGCCTCTGAGATATTATTCCCTTTGAATTCAATCATATTTTTACTTATTGAAGATAATGCCTCTAGACAAGCCTCTTTTACATCTCTGGAAAGTTTCTTTCCTTCTTCTAGATTTGTTTCCCGGGATTTTAGGGCCATTTTGCCTCTTACTTGATCATAATGTGAGAGAGGGGTAAGACCATGGATATTATCTTTTTTCTTCCATATGATAACTTATTGAAACTTAGACATGGTTGTGCAGGCATCTCTTACCTTGACATAAATATTTTTTAAAGAAAGGTTTACTGCCTGATAGCATTTCTTAATAGCATATACTTTTTGATAGAGATCATGTTAGGCAACCTCCATCTTCTTATTGATTTTTTATGCTTTTGTTTTGAAGACAGTAATATCTATCATTGTGTTCTCTTCTAGGTTCAATCTGGCCTACAACTCCTCAATCAAATTGTCACACTGAGTTATCAAACCTTTTTTGGTATGTGAACTCTGGTAGAGAAGCTCAAGGTTATCCTGTAACTGCTTCATTTGATGTTGATAACTAGCCTTGATTTGTTCAATGTCTTGGTTCATCCTACTTATAATAATAGGTTATGTACTATATATCTCGTTCTGCAATTGCTCTACCAAGAGACATTTATGTTTCATTTGTTCGGTTAAATTGTCCACTGACCATTGATTAGCAGTGGAAAAATCCCCTAGTGAACCGGCAACTTCTTTCGCAAAATCAGGACCATCTTGGTATTTCCTATCATACACCAATATTTTCCTTTTAGTGACTACTCCATCCTTTTGGTTAAATTATCTTTTCACAATAGCTTTTCATTTCTTGCTGAAAAATCAATTTGAGGGAGGCATCTCTTCAGGAAAGATAGGAGTAAGATCACCTACAAAGATAAGTTCGGGACTAGGATTTACGAAGTTGGTCTGTATAGGGGTTAATGATGTAATAAGAGAAATCATTGTTGTGGAATGTTCATGTCCTATTGTATTTGGGGTGCCAACAAAAGTAGTTGGCGTTGAATGAGGAACAAATTGTTCCAGATTCATGAAAGCTTCGAACCGAGCTAATACTTGTGGATCATTCATCCCTACCAGTGATGTTTTTATTTCTTGGAACAACTTTTCTAGACTTTTTGGTACTTCTTCAACTGTATTCTTAGTGGAGAAACTTGGTTCAGATTTTGTTTATTTAGTTTCCTGTGAAGAAGGCATGGGTTTTGATTATCCTTGCAATATCTTCAACAAATTGTTTCGTCTATGCTTTTGAAAGTTGAGGAAACCGGCTTGTTGGTCAGGAGGCAGAGTCTGGAATCTTCTTTGAACTTCCTCATAAGATCTAACTCCCCTAAACATATCATCATAAGGATAATTCTCATGGATGTATCGCTTCATGTTAAATTGAGCCTAATGATTTTCCATTATCTTATGTGGATCATGCTTCTTGAATTCAATCTCAACTAATTTGACATCTTCCAGGGTTGCGGCTTCGACTTTAGATTGAACAAAATCTAATAATGTGAACATACCAACTTAAATGGAAAAAGTTGGCCAAACATTTTTCTAAGTTTCTTTCAACTCCTTGTTGATACTTCCTACTATTTTCTGGTATGCCACTTCTTTGCACACCATTCTGTCGGGTAAAAATTGTGGAAGGGCATGAGGAGGAATGAAACAACCAAATAATCTGATATAGGAGAAATTCTCCTCAATGAACCAATCTGCAAGTGTGCCTAAGTTCCCCATAATCTTTTCAGAAATCTTGGGCGGCAGGTGACCATAGATAGCTATGTGAACAAGTACCATAGCGTTGTGACAGATTTCGTAAAAGAAATCTTGGGCATTTTCCTCCCATAATTTGGAGTGATAAAAATGTATTGGCTCGAAACTGGTTGGGGTCCAACTCCAGTTCATCAGGGGAAAAGGGGTCATGAAACAAATGGAATCCATAATATATGATGACATGTAAAAAGGAGTAGGTTTCCCTTTTGATTTTTCTAATTGATACTCAACAATTTCCTTGGACAAATTATCAGATAGCATTTTTATCCCAATTGAAGGTATAACCCTCAACCACTTCATTCATGATGGATACCCACTCAACTGAGAAATGTGTAGAGTTATGTTGAGGGGTCCTAAATCCATTTAAATCAACAGTAGGAAACAAACCCACCACCGAGACCCAATTACACTCTACAACATTTAATGGTGAAATGGTTCTACAGATCTTGTGATCCAACCAATTAATCGATGGGCTTTACATAGTGATTGACAGGACATCTTCCTGTGAAAGCTCCTTCTTTAGTTCAAAATTTCTCTTTTTGTATTTTCTCTTATAGGTGGGACCGATACAAGATAAATGTTGGTATAAACCAACTGGGGAACAAAGGGGAAAGGACTTAACTACTGAAGAAGGCTAAGTTCAGGATAACCTTTCTTATCAAGCATGCAGACAATGATTATTACACCTACAACAAGCCTAGTACTTATACATTAACCTGTTGGTGTTCCAATTATTGACTAAAATACGATTATCAAGAGAAAACATACATGCAATAGACGATGGCAAGAAAAATAGTTTTCTTAACTCTAATCATCAATCACATATTAACACAATGATTTAATTTTCATCATTAAATACAAGAACTATAAAAATATTGAATCGTATAACTTATCAACAAATTCAGAGGCTCTTACTCGTTACAACATCCATTCATTAGATAAAATCAGAAATAATTCTTCTTCAGATCCAATCACACACCTTTTTGATGAAAAACACAAACTTGTCTCTGGTCCTAAACAGGACTTCTCAATTAAGGTAGCTCTGAAATAGTTCTTTACAAATCCAAAAAATGAGAGTCTTTGCAACAACCATCGAACCCTTACTAACAGGTCGATCCTCTTATTTATAACATATTATTAACTAAAAATAACTAACAAAAGTGCATCTAAGTAATAAAAAAACTCGCCACATGGTTTTTCCATCTCTCAGTCTTCTAAGAGTCATCAAATGATCTCACTTGAGTGGATGAATCTTCTCGTACTCTGACCATTTTATGAAGAGATCCTCCCATGTGTTGGCATACGGGAATCTGTGTTGTTCCATTGTGGCCGAAAGGATATCTCTTATCTCTACTGCACATGCATGATACTTGACTATTCTAGCACTTAACTGTTGCAACATGGTTCGAGCCTTGATCGAGTGTTCCATGAACTGTTGCACTTGACCTAGCACCATGTTCGCCACCTTTGTTATATTAGCATCCCACGATGAGTCTTGTTCGGCATGTAATTTGACTATGTCACGCAAGTCGACAAAGTCATTGGGTGTATTGAATCCAAGGAGGTCGATGTCTCTCATCGCCCGGTTGATCTTGGTCCAGTTCTTTTCACACTCAGACCATTTCTCTTGGATTTCCCGATGAGGTTCTCGAACCATTTTCACCCAGTATTCGGTCGACTTCTTTATGCGATCGATGTTGCTTTCCCTTAATACCTGGATGTTGTGCTCTTTTGGCATCTCGACCCTGTTGAACCGCGTTGATGTAGTTGATCCTTTCCTCTACTTGGTGTGCTTTCTCATACCACCTTTCCATATCCTTGCATGTCTCTAGCGCCATGAGGGTGTCTTCTTGAAACTCGACTATCCTTGCAGTGAAAAGGTGTCGCTCATTCATAAATTTACTATAGGCCTCCTGGAATTCGCTTCTCAGGAACATCATGGCCTGTGTGGTGTCCTGGTAATATTTTTCCAAATGGCGTAGGTGTTCCAATGCCTTCAGCATAGCGGCCAACTCCTCCTCATCCCTTTTCACTCTATCCAGGGTGGCATATGTGATTTCCATCCCTGCATCGATAATCTCGGATGTCTTGGCATGCTCCGTGTTAATCAATTTTTCCTCTATGGTGATGAGGATGGAGTGATCCAAAGTAATCATCCTCTTCTTGGTGGTTCTCTTCATGATGGATTTCCTCTTCCGGTCATAGGAGATGGCTTGTATATCAGCAACCTCATCCATGGGTTCAGGGATTTGTTTATCTCCCCAGGTAATCATATTTCCCAGGCTCCCGATGGTGTATATTTGTTCAAGACTGGGTTCTTGAACCTCTTTCATGTGTTCCAAAGGTCCAGCCTCTGGTTGTTTCTCATCGGGAGGTAGATTACCGGCTGAAATCGAAAAATCAGGGGTAGGCTCGGTACTTATTTGATAATCAATTGTGGAGATGTCGATTTCCTACTATGGAACTTCTTCTTCTTATTTTCCCAATCCTGGCTCGTCCTTCGCGCTATCCGCTCGGGTTTCTAGTACATCAAGTAGCTTAGTGTCTAAGAAACTTTTGACCTCCTAGTCATTCTGTGGGAAGCCTTGAATTTGAGCATCGAGAGCTGGGGAAGATGCCTTCTCGGGTTCCTTTTCCTCTGTGATATTCACCGGAGTCACCAAGGACACCTCTGAACTCTCCTCATCATCATAGATTGTTATTATGTCATGGAGGGGGTTTGGATCATTTTCTCTCCCTGTTGTCCTTTCTATCTCTGGCTGAGATGAAACATGTCCTCGTGATCCGATATGTGGCATTGTAACTTCAAGGTTATCTAACCTGATGATTTCGTCAATTTGTATTAGCTCAGTGCCACTTGGACCTACTCGGCTTTCAACTGGGTTATTGGCATGGACCCTCATCATTCCTACGAGGTGCAGTTCATTCTGTAGTTGATCAATTACTTGTTTTGCATGTTCTATCATGATCAATCCCCTTTCCTATGCCTCTGGTGTCATAAGGAATCCCTTGTTCTGCACCAGAGCCGCCAGGGGAACCTTTGTTGCCTCTGCCACTCTGATTTCTTCCCTGGATTTGAGGGCCTCTTGAGCTGACTATTCTATAGTCATTGCCTGTTCATCCAAGCTCATGGCCCTGAACCTGGTCATTTTTGGGTCGACCATCCTTTGTACCACCTCGTCCCAGTCTTGGGTATTTTCTGTGAATACTTCGTCTTCAAATTTGTCGTGGCCATATGACCAACAGGACGACACTTGTGAAGCATGTTGCAAGACCAGGCCCTTTGGATTGTGCTTGCGGAATCGGCCCATCGGGAATCTGAACCTGAGTTGGCTCAACCCTTCTTGTTTGGCTTGAGTGGTATCCTTTACCAAGTACAACCCTACATGGAAACCATAGGGTATGAACGCCTGCTTCTTTCCCTTTATTAGGGTGTTGTTGTAGCCTTTCAAGATGGTTTGATAGCATATTTCTCCTACTACAAGTCGATCTGGGACATGAGCTGGTAGGAGGCGTGGTGCTCCGGTGGCCCTGAACACCTTGATGTAGGTGTCACACTCATACAAGTACCAGTGGCCTACCTTGGATATCATTTTCTTAGCCGCAGCCGATATTCTCAAGCATTCCTTCTTAAAAAGAATAAAATAAATCTGCATGATGAATTCATTGCATATGAGGGAGTAAGACTTCTTATACCTTTTTTCCCATAGCATGTTGAAGTAGACGTTGACTAGGAGCTCTGCAACATACCAACTCAGATTCATGCCAGCGAAGATGTTTCTGACGCACATGGCATCGAGCAAGTATGAATCCATGTAGAAAGTTGGTGTCTGTCCTTCCTTCGGCGTATGAGCCTGCTGTACAGAGATGCTCAGTTGTTTAGAAATTATTTCTCCCCAGTTGAAACTTCTCCCAGAGATCGCCACTGTGTAAGACAAGGGCATCCACGCCTCTGAAAATATAGAGCAATCCTTATCTCCATATAATCGGTAGATGAGATCCATCAAATAGATGTATGGCTCCCTTAAGTTGGTCGTCTCGTACCAGCCAGTGCTCCGGTTGGTGAACTTCTTGTCTTCCCTCCAGCATGAGGCCATCACCCGGCTGGTGTCGTGGCGTTTGTAGAAATTCACGACGAAATATGTATTTAGACGCTCCTCAGGGTCTCTGAGTTTGTAGTATTTCTGAACTTCTACCGAAAGGAACACTCTAACACGCCCACCATTATCATCATTTATTAAAAATTTATGTGTGTCTGTGTGGTCGATGAGCCACTTCAAGACTTCTATACTGGTAAAAATGGGGGTTCTGCATGCCACCATATGTAGGTATGATCATCAAATGTTCGGGAACACCTCGTCGTCGAGCGCTCTTACATTTGGATCACTGTGTGGGACATATTCTAGGTACTCCTCTCGGCCGATCTTGTTAAAGAGTTCTCCCCAATGTGGGAGTGCCATCTTGGACCCTGTTCTTGCCTTTGTATCTCCGAAGGCCGAAGACCGGATGAAAACCTTCTTCATTTTTGTCTTAATGACAGGTTCCATCCTCAGTGTGTATTCCAATTATTTTCTGGCCCCTGGAGAAGAGCCTCCGCCTACCTCTGGTTCTTTCAGATTCGGTGCCCTCAGTGATCGTCTGGTGGTAGGAGTTCTAGGCGGAATTGTTCCTGCAACTAAAATAAAATTTCAGAGACTGTGTAAAAAGAAAACCGAATAAAAAACATATGAATTACATCCAGCAAATTTTTAGACTTGGATACATACCTCTAAAGCTTGTTAAAACCTATTTATTTTGACAATCACGGGATCGATACAGCATTCAAGTCGCTCGTCTTGCTCCTTTGGATGCTCCGGAATTTTCTTATGCGCAGAATGATTTCGTTTACAACGGCTCAAGAGAATTTAAACATGGAAGATATTATCGTGTCGCATCAGCCATTCAATTCAGGTTATGAGTAAAATTTTAACAAATCTGTCGCCGAATATCTATAACTTTAATTCATTGTGGGTTGGCGGCAGAGGCGCAGGTGGTGATATGGTCTATCGGTTATTTTAAACGGTTGTTTTGATTGGCGCACGAGGTAGCAACTAATGTGAGATTTGGTATTAATTAGCTCCTCAAATGCTCAAAATTTGATCGTATCTTATGCTAAAATGTCCCATCGTGTCTCTCTCTCAATGGGTGGATCGGGGATCCGGGATGTGCTATGAACGTTTTCATTGATATCTTTCTGCAAAAATCTCCGACGTCGATCAATTTCATCGTATAATTTTGTCGTGGCAAAGCTGACTCGGAGGTGTGACTCGGACCTAGGGAACCAAGAATGGCTCGAGATAAAAACTAGAACGTACTATCCTCCTACCGGGTAAATACATGTGGCGTTGAACACCAGTGACTCAATTAGCATGTATTAATTGAAGTCGGGACTTTCCTTAAGTTATTCATCCTTAAAAAAAAACCTTAGCTTGTCGATGCCGAAAAAGTATCCAGGGTCGGCGATGGGCGATAAACCCATCAAGTTCTTTCTTCGGATTAGCTTCCTCGAAAAAGTCTCAATGCCGAAAACGCATCGAGGATCGGTGATCGGGAATAACCTTTAGCGCGGTCAGAATGTTTGTTGCGATCCTTTTAGGTTTTCCCCGATTCTGATAAGCGCGTCGAGCATTGGCTATCGGTGATATCTTTTCTCTCTTCATTAACCTCTGTCCCTCTCGACTTTTACCGATGTCGAAGGGGAATCGGCTATCAGTGATATCCTTATGCAATATTTGATGCAAAACAAAAACTTCCTTTTGCCGATGCCTATGGAGATCGGCGCTCGGTGACTGAGGTCTCCAGAGTGGTTCTTTTCCGTCTTTGAATTATTTCTGATGTTGAGTCTAAGTACATCGGGTGAAGTGTTTTGGTTGTCGATTCTTTATTTAGGTTTTAAGACATTTTTAGTTAAGGGGTTTCATAAGTTCAACAAACCTGAATAGGTGATGAGAGTCATGAGAATAAGCAAAGACAAAACAATTCTCAAAAATGAAGTCAAATCAGACAGTGCAAAAGATCAAGTGGTACCCAGAAAGCAAAACAATTGACAGAGGATTTTTAGGGTGTGTTGAGTGCTCAACAGGTTCTTATTCCCAAAAAGATGACAGAGCATCATGGCTATATACAACACATGAGAATCTAAAGACGTCATGGCATACATACCATGAGTGTCGGCTCTAAAGTTTTCCATATGTCCCCACCAGGTCTTGACTATATCATGACCATTTATATCGTATTGAGTTCATTCTCTTCTCTCAAAATCTAGAAGAAATGCAACATTGTAAGTGTATTTAGGGGTAGGGGAAATCTTATACATTACTCGTAGATTCTTTGGTCGGAAAGAGCCGACGACGGTCCGCTGGTGGTTGATGACGCTCTTGGTTTGGATGTCGACATGTTCCAAAGCTCAATTTATCATATCGGTGTAGGGTATGATTCTAGGCCATGCAACAATCTTATGTAGTTCTAATTGTGCTACCAATCTAATCTTAGTTGTAAAGGACTCGTCGTCTTCTTAGGCAGAGTCGTCTAGACAGTTAATAATCTCATGCTCTAAGATATCAAAAACTTGCTTCCAAGTTTTAATGGCATCTGTAACTCGCGGAGTTGTGTCTGATAGAACATCTGCATTTGGATTGGAATCATCACCTGATGCATCATGCTTCTTTGCATCTTTCTATGGTGCCATAATCCTCAAGGAAATGGAATTAGTCTACCTGTAACAAGAGAAGACTGTAAGCTCTACACTGAATAAAAAACTGCTAATTGCAAATGCTAAAAACGATTTTGAAATTCGAAGTGCTTTATTCAAAAAGTCTATTGATCTTCATATAGCTCTACTAACGAAGAATTTATTAAAAACTTAATGGAATTTATTACCTGGTGATTCGCAATCTTTATTTGAAATCATTAACCTTAATCAATCATAAATGTCATTAATACTTTGACGATTCGCATTCGGAATTTTTGAATGTGATAGGATGGAAATCTCCCAAAGTCTGAATTCACGGAGGAGTTAATCTCTAAGTAATCAATTTTACGTCTTAATTAATCATGTTTTAAAACGTTGTATTAACTTTAAGTATTTCGGAAGTTTGAAATTCAAAAGTTTCGAATATAGCACAAGGGAAATTTTTCGAAACTCGAAATTGCGAAGTGATTAATTAACACTTAATCATGACTAATTAAAGTCGTTAACTGCTTCATTAACTTTTTGAAACCCTTTTTTACTTTTTGTAATCACTTTACTTCGACGCTTTGATACTCCAGGGATTGTGAAATCAAAAACTCCCGCAAAGCAATCTCTTGGAGTGACGTGGCGGAGATGACGTCATTCCTGATGATGTGTCAAGAAAAGAGAGGTGCCACGTGTCACTTGAAAACATGCGAATCATCCCACGTAAATGTCAAAAATAAGTGCCACGTGTCAACCCAAGAAAAGATTTTTAAAGGACATGTTTCCTATGACTCGTGTCTGTAAGTTCTTTTAGGAATTATCATGAGTGGCTATCTTCAGGATTTCGGAGTTTCGAAGTTTTTGTTTTTTAGGTTTGTTGGAATACCCGAAGCGTGAAGCTGGAAAGCGACCGTTAAAGAATTCATTTTAAAACTCATGCAACTTCTAAACTTCAAAGATTGTTTGGACCGTTTGATCAAATTAGAGTAACTCATTGACGATAAATATTATAAGTGCCTTATTAATAAATAACAACCAATAAATTTATTTTAATTTTAAAAAACCATTTTCTAAATTTTTTACTATTTTGGATAAAAAATTATTTCTAAAACACAAAATATAAAATTCAAAAGCTCTAAATTATAAGTGTTCTAACAATAATAATTACATTTTCCTAACAAAATACATCCTCGTCACTTCCATACATACTAACTAGTCACAAAACTTTGCAATCATATATAAATTAACTAGAAAATGGGTCCACACCCACGACTTCAATTATTTAAACTGGTCAATAATTAGTTTTCCAATTAAATGGTTACAACATTTTAAATTTATAATAATTAATAAAAATATCACAATATTATCCCTATTATTCCTAATAAATTTTTAATTATAAAATTAAAATAATTCGTATATTTCAAAAACATTCCATTGCCTTAAGAGAAGCCGTGGTGAATTATTTTCCAATCAACGCCGATCCTCGCCTAATTCCATTCCTTCACTCAAGATACGAGGAATGTCAACTTGTCCTTTGGATTCTCCCACAAAATTATTGCTTCCCATCTTTGTAATCTAAACCATAGAATACAAAGTTTTAAGGTGATTTTCATTACAATCACTCGTGAGGTATGTCATTTTAAGTCTCTTCTTTTCTTTTCTATTTTTTGCACTGTGAAAAATAAGAGGACTTTTATTAGGTATGTAAGGTTCGATGTATATTCATTTTTGTTAATTTTTTTTTTTTTTCTTTTATATTATATAAAAAAAATTATTGATGATTGATATGTATTGTAAATATCATTAAGATTACAAATAGCATTATTTCTAAATTAAAGGAGAATATTGGTGTGATAAAGAATTAGTTGATAAAATAAGAACAAATTTTCACGAGTTACATAGTGAAACTGTTATTAGACAATTCCCAAAACACCTTGGGATGAAAGAATTTGTCATCTTTGTGACACTATGAGGGTAGAAGATGAAAAACACTTCATCTTAGATTGTCCACCCATATTAGATCCCAATTTAAAAATATTTGTCACTATACAGACCTTCCTAACCTCTTCTGTCATCAAAACTAAGGTGATCTTAGAAACCTTCTCCCAATACTTTTTGAACATAGAAATACAATTTTAAAGAAATCGAAGTAATATATTACGTTTTTAAGATATGATAAACCAATTAATCTCAATAGATTTAATCATCCTCATCATCATCATCATAAAAAAAAACTACAATAAAAAATATTATTTTAAATTTTATAAATCCAATAAATTTATATAATATTTTAAGATTAATGCTTTGAAATAAAAATAATTTTTACAATAAGAGTAAACCTATTATAAGAGTAAACCTATTATAGTAAAACAACCATTTAGAAAACAACACTAACATCAAATACAACATTAAATAATATTAACATTAAACCTAAGAGGAAGCATATTATAGTAAAACAATAATTTAGAGAAGTAACACCACCATTAAACACAACATTCAATAATAATATTAACATTAAACATAATATTTAAAGAATAACATAAAGTTAAAGATCACTATTTTCACATCTAAACACATAATTTTATATAATGATGATCATTTTTGTTTATTGAAACAACTTTTGTGGTCTTAAAGAATAAGAAAAAGTTAAAGATTACTATTTTCCCATGTAAACACATAACTTTATATAATGATGATTATTTTTTTTTTTGAAAAAAAAAATTTGTTGTGTTGATATATAAACTTAAATCAAAGTAGATTCATTTTAAATTCGGATCTATCAAGTTTTCAAGGAATCCAATTTTTTAAGATGTAAATTTTTTTTTTTATTATTTCATTCCATGTGAAGTTTTATACAGTGCATGTAATTAGTTTTTTTAATTGAGCCAACTATATTATTACCAAATTTGCATATGTACGTACTTAGTATTTTTTAAAATTGAGTCGACTTTATTTTTATTATTGTTATTTTTTTAATTTAACCGACTTTAATTTTTTTTAATGTAACATTATCTAATCTAATCTAACATAACGTGACAACATCTGCCTCATACTAGGCTATAGAGAAATTGTGATCTAATGTGGGTGTAGGCAAGACATTCTAAGAGAGTGGTTTTCTTCTTCAACCCTCTTAATGTCACAAAGATGACAAATTATTTCAACCCACAACCTTTTAACAATTCGTTTCACTATGAAGCTCATGAGAATTTGTTCTTATTTTAGCAATGTTTGTTTTCTTCTTTATGTTATTGAAAACAAAGAGATACTTTTGATCTTCTAGATTAGGGTTGATCGCCTCCTTATAGTATCTTAAATTTCCTTTATCCTCTAATTCTTTATTGCACCACAATTTCTCTGTAAATTTAGATGTAATAATATTTTTAATATTATCATCATTTTGCAAAGTCACCTCTTCCTTTATTCCCCAATGATTTAGCTAAGACTTAGCATATTTATGCCAACCTCACTTGAGTCGCATGTGGTTTTGTGAGACGAACAAAGTTCCCTCACACAAGAATTATTCAAAATACTTGGAATATAACATAATAATCCATGTAGGAATAATGTATAAAATATGAATAGATGAAATGAGATACAATTGAGAATGAGGGCTCATTTATATACCCACACAAATAATCCAGGTGGATATCGGTGGCCACCCACCTTTTTCGATTGGCTCAAAACAGTTTTCTGGCAAATTTGACAATTTACTATTTTTAGTAGTTTTTAACTTCCGGGGCCATTTTGAGGGCCCAAATGAAGGATTTTTGAGATCGATATCTTCAATGATGGTTGAAGGAATAATTGAGCCCCCAAAATGAATCTCCTCGACAATACCTTTCCAACAATCTATCACACGCCTAAAACAGAGATCGTATGCAAAAGTTACGACTCTGGGAAGTTAATGTACTCACTTACCCAAACGGGGCCCACATGACTTTTGGCGCTTCATCTCCTAGGGTTAGGTTTTTGGATGTCTATGGTTTTGGGCATTCTTTTTTATTGTAAAAAGGCCTTCAGATCCTCATTGTAACCATATTCTTGCGAATGCGAGTAGCTGTCACATCTCTTCTCAAAGATAAGTTGCCACCATTCTAGCGAGTCTTTCACTCTGTATTTTTACAGTCTCTGTACATTTATTTCATTAATAGAAATCGTGTATTACTGTATCTCTGTGTTTATGGTTGCATCCCTGATATATTTATGTTATATTATTGGATATACGCGATATCTCTGTGCATTTCTTTATTATATCCCTGCTCTCATTTCGTGCCGAAAATAATCTGGATCAGTGGTACCAGAGCAGGCTGCTCTTGATTGTTTTTTTCAGTGCATNAACCATATTCTTGCGAATGCGAGTAGCTGTCACATCTCTTCTCAAAGATAAGTTGCCACCATTCTAGCGAGTCTTTCACTCTGTATTTTTACAGTCTCTGTACATTTATTTCATTAATAGAAATCGTGTATTACTGTATCTCTATGTTTATGGTTGCATCCCTGATATATTTATGTTATATTATTGGATATACGCGATATCTCTGTGCATTTCTTTATTATATCTCCGCTCTCATTTTGTGCCGAAAATAATCTGGATCAGTGGTATCAGAGCAGGCTGCTCTTGATCATTTTTTTAGTGCATGTCCCCGACGAGGTCCAAGTATAGCAAGTTGGGTCTCGAGCTTGTCTCTCTTAAAGACAATCTCTCTCGCACACCCAAGAAACCCTCAATGGCAGAAGAAAAGAAAAACGACAGAGCAAACAATCCTATCAATCTGTTGCTTGAGCAAGCTCTCACACGACAGAGGGACAAAATGATGGAGAATTTTTCCCACATCCTTAAATGTCTGCCGATAGAATTAGGCACATCTTCATCAAGCGGCCACTTTGGAGGCACCTCGCCTTTCAAGGTACAAGTTAATTTTGATATTCCTGTATTTGAAGGACAAATAGATGCAGAAGCCCTAGAAAAATGGTTAACTCTGCTAGAAGGTTATTTCTCTATTCACAATTTTTATGACAAAGAAAAGATCACCTTCGTACTCCTTAAAGCTCTCCCTCATGTCAAACATTGGTGGGAAACTTACTGGGAGCAAAGTTCCGCAGAGGATTCTGGAATATATGGGGCCGATCCCACTTGGGATTTTTTTGTGGATGTGGTAAAGGAACAGTATTACTCTGTTGGCAACTATGAGGACCAGTACATGATATGGACCACATTATGGCAAGAGAAGGGCCAAGCAGTTCCGAAGTTCACCAATACCTTCCATACCTTGCGCACCAAGATGGGTATCAAAGACTCCAAGCGACATTTGGTTCTGAAATATCGTGGGGCTCTACAAAGATACATCCAGACTGAAATGGATTTTCTTGGCATCTCATCACTTGGTGTTGCTTATCGATATGTTGTTAAAATTGAGCAGAAATTTAAGGACCAGAACAAACAGGAATTTGGGTATGCAAATCCGCAACAACCAAAGTATGACAAAGACAACCCTAACAAACAGTTTCTCGAAAACCATTCCTAGACACAAGAAAAGAAGGGTCACGAGAAGACAAAGAAGGACACCGAAAAATGGTGTGAGTTCCACAAAATNAGATCATTGACGCAGACCCCACTGCTATTGTCGCGACCGCAGCAATTCAACCAGAAGAACCAACAGATCCTAAAGAAGGGGAGCATATTTTTCATTCACAGATGTGGGTGAAGGGGACCCCACTGCATGTTATTGTTGATAGCGGAAGCTAGAAGAACCTCATCTCAGCAGAGGTCGTCAAACAGTTGGAATTGTCAACAACACTACACCCGCATCCATACAACATCGGGTGGCTTCGCCAAGGACGAGATCTCTGTGTCATCCAACAATGTCGATTGTCATACGGCATCCAACCCTTCAAGGATGAGGTATTATGTGATGTTTCCCCACTAGATGTATGTGATGTTCTCTTGGTCCAACCATATATGTGGAAGCGCCATGTTGTTTATGAGTCTCGACCCCGCAGTGTCATTGTTTCTCTTGGGGGTCATCTCTACATAATACCAGAGGTAGTTCCAACAACTGTTCCACCTAAAAAGTGTTGCAAGGTAGTATCTCATACTGAAAAATTTAGCTTCTTCACAATCTGTTCAAAAGGGGAATAGAAGGACACTACAACCACTACAGCTTCCCCAAGCACCTTCTATCCAACAGAAGCAGGTCGACAAGGTTGCAGCAAAGCGCAAAGATTCCTTCTGTGCACCGTCCTCTCATGTAGCCTGACTTGTTGAATAGCCTCAGCCTCAACAGGTTCATGACAGACTTCCACAAACTGAGCAGCGCGACGTCTCCAGCAAGGCAAGCAGCTCACCAAGATGCAGATTCAGCAAACGCTTTTCCCTCTCCCCCGGGAACTCAACGCAATGGAGACCATTGCTTCCAAAGGAGGGAGGATTGATTCAGGTGTATATCAGTGGCCACCCACCTTTTCTAACTGGCTCAAAATAGTTTTCTGGCACATTTGGCAATTTTACTATTTTTAGCAGTTTTTAACTTCAGGGCCATTTTGAAGGCCCAATTGATTTTTTTTCAAGATCGAGGTCCTCAATGATAGTAAAAGGCATGATTGAGCCCCCAAAATGAATCTCCTTGACAATTTCTTTCCAACGAGCTATCACACGCCTAAAACAGAGATCATATGCAAAAGTTACGACCCCGGTAAGTTGATGTACTCACTTACCCAAACGGGGCCCACATGACTTCTGGCGCTTCATCTCCTAGGGTTAGGTTTTTGGATGTCTAGGGTTTTTGGAATTCCTGTTTATTGTAAAAATGCCTTCAGAGCCTCATTGTAACCAGCTTCTTGCGAATGCGAGTAGTCATCACATCTCTTCTCAGAGATAAGCTGCCACCATTCTAGCGAGTCTTTCACTCTGTATTTTTATAGTCTCTGTACATTTCTTTCATTAATATAAATCATGTATTACTGTATCTTTGTGTTTATGGTTGCATCTCTGATATATTTCTTTTATATTATTGGATATACGCGATATCTCTGTGCATTTCTTTATTATATCTCCGCTCTCATTTCGTGCCGAAAATAATCTGGATCAGTGGTATCAGAGCAAGTTGCTCTTGATCGTTTTTTAAGTGCATGTCCCCGATGAGGTCCGAGTATAGAAAGTTGGGTATCGAGCTTGTCTCTCTTGAAGACAATCGCTCTCGCACACCCAAGAAACCCTCAATGGCAGAAGAAAAGAAAAATGATGGAGCAGACAATCCTATCAATCTGTTGCTTGAGCAAGCTCTCACGCGACAGAGGGACGAAATGATGGAGAATTTTGCCCACATCCTTAAACGCCTACCGATAGCATCAGGTGCATCTTCATCAAGTGGCCACTTTGGAGGCACCTCGCCTTTCAAGGTACAAGTTAATTTTGATATTCCTGTATTTGGAGGACAGATAGATGCATAAGCCCTAGAAAAATGGTTAACTCTGCTAGAAGGTTATTTCTCTGTTCACAATTTTTACGAAAAAGATTCCTTCTCTGCACCGTCCTCTCATGTAGCCCGACTTGTTGAATATCCTCAGCCTCAACAGGTTCATGACAGACTTCCACAAACTGAGCAGTGCGATGTCTCCAGCAAGGCAAGCAGCTCACCAAGATGCAGATTCAGCAAACACTTTTCGCTCTCCCCCAGGAACTCAATGAAATAGAGACCATTGCTTCCTAAGGAGGTAGGATTGATTCAGGTGGATATCAGTGGCCACCCACCTTTTCCGACTGGCTCAAAACAGTTTTCTGTCAAATTTGGAAATTTACTATTTTTAGCAGTTTTTAACTTCGAGGCCATTTTGAGGGCCCAAATGAAGTTTTTTCAAGATATAGGTCCTCAATGATATCCAAAGTCATTATTGAGCCCCCAAAATGAATCTCCTCGACAATACCTTTCCAACGAGCTATCACACGCCTAAAACGGAGATCGTATGCAAAAGTTACAACCCCGGTAAGTTGATGTACTCACTTACCCAAACGGGGCCCACGTGACTTCTGGCGCTTCATCTCCTAGGGTTAGGTTTTTGGAATTCCTGTTTATTGTAAAAATGCCTTCAGAGCCTCATTGTAACCATCTTCTTGTGAATGCGAGTAGTCGTCACATCTCTTCTCAGAGATAAGCTGCCACCATTCTAGCGAGTCTTTCACTCTGTATTTTTATAGTCTCTGTACATTTCTTTCATTAATAGAAATTATGTATTACTGTATCTCCATGTTTATGGTTGCATCTCTGATATTTTTTTTATATTATTGGATATACGCGATATCTTTGTGCATTTCTTTATTATATCTCCACTCTCATTTCGTGCCGAAAATAATCCGGATCAACAAGGGTTCCCTTAACCAATAGTCATGTCCTTTGAGACATGTCCTTTCAGTATTAATAATAATTATTTATTAATTATTATGTTATTAATATATATTTTATATGTATATTTATGTTCATAACATTGCCTTCCCCTTAAAAATGCTTTGTCCTCAAAGCATAATCACTGGAAGGCTTCCCTTTAACTTTTGTTCTGGCACACGATGTCTTCTCAAATCTTATGTGCGTGTAGTTGTGACTCTCGATGAAACAAGATAATATAACCTTTGAATTCCCAAACTAATGTGTTTCATCTTTTGGGGAGTGATCCATCCCAAATCTACTTTCATTGGAATTGTTTGATGATCGATTGTTCCAAGTTGTTGATTTTGTCTTCGTTCTTTTTCAGTGTGGTATTTTATTTGTTGGTAAGAAGAACATTGTTTATTTTCCTCTTCTCCTAGTCGTTGGTCATAATGACTCTTGTGATTTGGATGACGATAAGTCATCCTAATCTCTTGTGATTTTTCCTTGGAATCATATTCTTTTGATGTTTGTAGTGATTTTTCCACATAAGCATTCTTTTGAATTTGAACATCAATTGACTTTGTATTGGTTCCTTTTTCTATTGTCGAAATTTGAATGTTGGATCATTTCTCTATTAGATCGGTCATTGTTTCCTTGTCGATTAATGATGTTTTGCGATCTATCTCTTCTTGTAAATACTTCTTATCATGCTTGATCTTTTTAAACTGAGTTAATAAATCTTGATTATGTCGTCTTAATCGTAAAAGTTCTTCCTTATTTTTTGACCTACTGTCCTTTTCTGATTCTAGATTCTCCTTTCTTTAGTCCTTTAAGATTTTAATTTGTTCAAGTAACTTATGGTTAAGGTTCCTTAGGCATGAGATTTATTCTTCATTTTCAGTTGATTTCTCCTTGAGACCTGGATTTTCTTGTTCTGAATTTGTATTCATTTGCTTCTTGTCTTTTAACTTTATGATTTTAACTAGTAAATTTTGATTATGATTTTTTAGGTGGGAAATCTCTTCGTCTTTTTCAATTATGATCTTATCACATTCTTTCTGTTTTAATTTCATTTCTTAAAATTTATCTTAATAATATAATAATATACTCACTTGTCCCCTTGTTAATACCTCAACTTAGAAATGGGTATTAAATACACCTTGAATAATCCTCTTCTTGGCCCCTTTTTTATAATTTTGAATGGGATTTTTTTTTATAACTTGAACCTTTATATTTTGTTGGATGGCTCTTAATAAATTCTCCCTTATCCTTTTATTAAATAATCCTTATAACTTTTCAATGTAACTTTTCAAAAAGTTGTGACCCTTGATTTATGGATACGTATGGATGGTAGTGGTGTGATTTAATATGATTTTTTTCTTTTAATTTTTATGTATGGCCCAACTCAAGAAGGCTATATCGTACAGATGTAAGGAAGGCACCGTACAACTGTAATTAATAAAATGCACAGAATCTATATGGCATATCACAATCGATGGTTGTACGGTGAACTTGAAGAAAACGATATGGTCTGCACAGCATTGCAAAACAACGGTGAGAATTGTTAAGTGAAATCGAGAGTATGTTGTACGAAAGGGGTACGAAACTACAGAAAATGGCAGTTGTACGGATCAATGGCGGTTTGCAATTAAAATCGATGACTGTAATTTATGTATAGATTGCAAAAAAAACGACGGTTGGAATCAACAATTGTTCTATATGGATAGATTAGTACAGTTGATTCAACTTTTATTTCTAGTACGAACACGATACAGAATCGTACGGCTGAATAATTGGACTATAATTGCTGGTGGTACAACTATAAGGGGTAGCAATTGGTGGTTGTATTGCCACTGCACAACCTTTGGCTATACGGATGTACAACAGTAGTAAATCGGTGCCTTCTTTAATCTGTGTATTACCGCTCTAATACCAAATGAGACGAACAAATTTCGCTCACACAAGAATTATCCAAAATACTTGGAATATAACATAATAATCCATGTAGGAATAATGTATACAATATGAATAGATGAGATGAGATACAATTGAGAATGAGGGCTCCTTTATATACCCACGTAGGGGTGCCCTTAACCAATAGTCATGTCCTTTGAGACATATTCTTTCATTATGAATAATTATTATTTATTAATTATTATTTAATTATTATGTTATTAATATCTATTTTATATGTATATTTATGTTCATAACATTTTGACAGGAGTTTGAAGCAATATTAGGAAGCCTCTTGTCTTCCATGTTGCTTATTTTGTTATTGTACATTAGATACTTGGTCATAGTTGTGCTATCAATGGGAGAAAGACTCACTTCTATGAGGAGGATAGGATAGGGTGTATTGCGTTTCATTTTGATATTAGAAGTTATAAAACACTTTTGGAATGTCTCTATCTTTCTCCACAATTCTCTAGAGATGTCACAACCCCAAACTTCAAAACCATATAAGATAACATGAGTGATGAGAGTATCCAAGAAGAGTATATTCTTATCCCATAGCCAAAGGTTCTTTGATTTACAATTGTTTTCAAGTCCATAATAAGCTTTCCACCCTCCATGTATGATTTTCTCAATGCTATAGTTCCAGTTGATCTTGTGATGAAGATCAATTTCAAGATATTTGTATGAAGTTACTTCCTCCAAGTTGTTGTTGTCATACACAAAATTAGCATAAGTAATCTTTTTAGATTTAATTATCATAACCTTTGTTTTGTCAGTATTAATAGTCATACTCGTACTACAGCAAAAATCCTTGAGAATTTTTAGTGTCTTGTCAATATCATAGAGACTCCTCGTCATAAAAACAAAATCATCAACATAAATAAAAGGATAATGACTAAACCAATGAGATTTGGGCTGAAAAAACTTTCTTCTTCCACACAACCCTCTAACTTGTCAACGTATATGCCAAAAAGGGTAAGGGATAGAGGACAACCTTTCTTAACTCCTATATTACAATTAATTTCTTCTAACCAACCCTTAGTGTTCCTAAACTTGGAAATAGTTTTCGTGTAACCTTATAGAAATAGATCTCAACTCGAAAGAAACTTTCTTCTCTTCTAATCTATTCCAAATGTTAGCACTAGTCACAGAGTCAAAATATTTTCTAAAGTGAACGAAATAACATGGGAGATTGGTTTTATTATTGTGACACTCCTACTAAATGACCCTAAGCATAACATGATCTTCCAAAGTTGAATGATAACTCCTAAATACGGCTTAGCATTTAGTTCTTTTTCCATGGCTTTCTAGCGATACACTGATCTTCTTTTCCAAAATAATTCCACAAAATTTGGCTAAAAGGGCGCTAATCATAATGCTCTTATGATTAGAGGAATTTCTTTTATCCCCACTTTTAAAAATAGGTATAATAAGGCTTTGAATTCAGGGTTTAGGGAAGTCATGCTTTACTACTAAATTGGAGAGCCTGTGGATATCATAAATGAGTATAGGCCCTCCAATTTTTATGATTTATTCTTGGTAGTATTCAATGTCGTTAGTTTTCCCTTTTGCGAGCAACTTAACCCCAAAATATATGCATTATGTAAGAAAAAACTTATTCCTATGTAGAAATGTTTGAATGTTGTCCAGGACATCAAGGGATTCATAAAGATTTTTCAACTAGGAATTCCAATCCCTCAAGGGGATCATATTGTTTTTTATAACATTTACAAATCAAAATTTACCTATGAAATTTCTTAGGATTTATCTTAGATAGGTGCAAAAGCATCTCTTGCTTTCTATTTATATAGAACATTTTTTTCCTTTATCCTTAATGGTTTTTCTAGCAATCTTACACTTTTTATCATATCAAGAGTTAGTCGTTCTATTTTTTTTATATACAACACCTCAATAGAGAAGTTGTTCATGGAAGTAGAGAAGATTGTTGTAAAATTATGATAGAGATATTCAATATTATCCTTATTTTATAGGAGAAAATATTAGCTTTATCTTCGTCAAAGATCAAGTGTTTTTTGTTATAAAAGTTATCTTCAATAAGACTTTTGTGCATGACAAAGTTTAGAGTTAGGGTTAAATGTCTATGATCAAAGTTGGGTTCATGATCGTTTAAGATGTCAAAATTTACTATTTTGGTTATATACAGGATATCTGATATCACATAATCTACGACACTGCTAACAAGTCCATCAATATAAGTCACCATGTTGGATTTTGGCCACTTCATTAGACCATTGAAAATTATTAGATCTTGACACTACAGAACTTGATTAGCTCGAAACCAAACAAATTCTCAACCAAGTCTTCAGAGTTTATTTTGTATCTGCTTGCTAAATAAGGTCCTCATCTAGTCATAGAGGATTAGTGTTGGAATTACTGCTTAAAATAATAACTTGATTAGTTGATTTTTTAGCATTAAGGTCTCTTGGCGATAGGATATTATGTTAATTTCTTAGTTTGTAAATATCATGTTATAAACCATAGTAAGGACATTTTTTATCTGCATTGTTTTGCTTATAAAAAGTATGAATAATAACCATGAAATAAATTATTGCTATATAAATATTCTTGGTATTAATATTTTAAATATTCATCCACGTGTACTAATTGAAAGGGTCTTTCTTGTGAAGCACAATATGAGGAAAAATGTTATTTTTTATGTAATAAGCTATGCTTCCAAATCCTATGTGATAGAATCTCTTGTTTCCTATGGACTAAAAGAAAAATCATTATATGTTAGGGACCTTAGATTCTTCGTGCTACCAAGTTTCAACAAGTAATATAATATCAATTTCACTCGAGATCCAACTTAACATATGTCAATTTCACTCAAGATCCAACTTAACATAGACCCATTGCTCCATGGAAGATGTCCCAAATTCCTATTTATTATTATCTTTTAGGTCTCTATCCCTAAAAATAGCTTTTCTATTCCTAGTTATTTTCCATTTTCCTTCACTCCTAGTTAATACCTCAACTTAGAAATGGGTATTAAATACACCTTGAATAATCCTCTTCTTGGCCCCTTTTTTATAATTTTGAATGGGCTTTTTTTTTTATAACTTAAACCTTTATATTTTGTTGGATGGCTCTTAATAAATTCTCCCTTATCCTTTTATTAAATAATCCTTATAACTTTTCAAAAAGTTGTGACCCTTGATTTATGGATATGTATGGATGGTAGTGGTGTGATTTAATATGATTTTTTTCTTTTAATTTTTATGTATGGCCCAACTCAAGAAGGCTATATCGTACAGATGTAAGGAAGGCACCGTACAACTGTAATTAATTAAATGCACAGAATCTATATGGCATATCACAATCGATGGTTGTACGGTCAACTTGAAGAAAACGGTATGGTCTGCACAACATTGCAAAACGACAGTGAGATTTGTTAAGTGAAATCGAGAGTATGTTGTACGGAAGGGGTACGAAACTATAGAAAATGGCAATTGTACGGATCAATGGCGGTTTGCAATTAAAATCGATGACTGTAATTTCTGTATAGATTGCAAAAAAAATGACGGTTGGAATCAACAATTGTTCTATATGGATAGATTAGTACAACTTATTCAACTTTTATTTCTAGTACGAACACGATACAGAACCTTACGGCTGAATAATTGGACTATAATTGTTGGTGGTACAACTATAAGGGATAGCAATTAGTGGTTGTATTGCCACGACACAACCTTTGGCTGTACGGATGTACAACAATAGTAAATCGGTGCCTTCTTTAATATCTGTATTACCACTCTAATACCAAATGAGACGAACAAATTTTTCTCACACAAGAATTATCCAAAATACTTGGAATATAACATAATAATCCATGTAGGAATAATGTATACAATATGAATAGATGAGATGAGATACAATTGAGAATAAGGGCTCCTTTATATACCCACGTAGGGGTGCCCTTAACCATAGTCATGTCCTTTGAGACATGTTCTTTCATTATTAATAATTATTATTTAATTATTATGTTATTAATATCTATTTTATATGTATATTTATGTTCATAACATTTTGACAAGAGTTTGAAGCAATATTAGGAAACCTCTTGTCTTCCATGTTGCTTATTTTGTTATTGTACATTAGATACTTGGTCATAGTTGTGCTATCAATGGGAGAAAGACTCGCTTCTATGAGGAGGATAGGATAGGGTGTATTGCGTTTCATTTTGATATTAGAAGTTATAAAACACTTTTGGAATGTCTCTATCTTTCTCCACAATTCTCTAGAGACGTCACAACCCCAAACTTCAAAACCATATAAGATAACATSAGTGATGAGAGTATCCAAGAAGAGTGTATTCTTATCCCATAGCCAAAGGTTCTTTGATTTACAATTGTTTTCAAGTCCATAATAAGCTTTCCACCCTCCATGTATGATTTTCTCAATGCTATAGTTCCAGTTGATCTTGTGATGAAGATCAATTTCAAGATATTTGTATGAAGTTACTTCCTCCAAGTTGKTGTTGTCATACACAAAATTAGCATAAGTAATCCTTTTAGATTTAATTATCATAACCTTCGTTTTGTCAGTATTAATAGTCATACTCGTACTACAACAAAAATCCTTGAGAATTTTTAGTTTCTTGTCAATATCATAGAGACTCCTCRTCATAAAAACAAAATAATCAACATAAATAAAAGGATAATGACTAAACCAATGAGAGTTGGGCCGAAAAAACTTTCTTCTTCCACACAACCCTCTAACTTGTCAACGTATATGCCAAAAAGGGTAAGGGATAGAGGACAACCTTGCTTAACTCCTATATTACAATTAATTTCTTCTAACCAACCCTTAGTGTTCCTAAACTTGGAAATAGTGTTCGCGTAACCTTATAGAAATAGATCTCAACTCGAAAGAAACTTTCTTCTCTTCTAATATATTCCAAATGTTAGCACTAGTAACAGAGTCAAAATATTTTCTAAAGTGAATGAAATAACACGGGAGATTGGTTTTATTATTGTAACACTCCTACTAAATGATCCTAAGCATAACATGATCTTCCAAAGTTGAGTGATAACTCCTAAATACAGCTGAGCATTTAGTTCTTTTTCCATGGCTTTCTAGCGATACACTGATCTTCTGTTCCAAAATAATTCCACATAATTTGGCTAAAAGGGCGCTAATCATAATGCTCTTATAATTAGAGGAATTTATGTTATCCCCACTTTTAAAAATAGGTATAATAAGGCTTTGAATTCAGGGTTTAGGGAAGTCATGCTTTACTACTAAATTGGAGAGCCTGTGGATATCATAAATGAGTATAGGCCCTCCAATTTTTATGATTTATTCTTGGTAGTATTCAATGTCCTTATTTTTCCCTTTTGCGAGCAACTTAACCCCAAAATATATGCATTCTATAAGAAAAACTTATTCCTATGTAGAAATGTTTGAATGTTGTCCAGGACATCAAGGGATTCATAAAGATTTATCAACTAGGAATTCCAATCCCTCAAGGGGATCATATTGTTTTTTATAACATTTACGAATCAAAATTTACCTATGAAATTTCTTAGGATCTATCTTAGATAGGTGCAAAAGCGTCTCTTGCTTTCTATTTATATAGAACATTTTTTTCCTTTATCCTTAATGGTTTTTCTAGCAATCTTACACTTTTTATCATATCAAGAGTTAGTCGTTCTATTGTTTTATATATACAACACCTCAATAGAGAAGTTGTTAATGGAAGTAGAGAGGATTGTTGTAAAATTATGATAGAGATATTCAATATTATCCTTATTTTATAGGAGAAAAGATTAGCTTTATCTTTGTCAAAGATCAAGTGTTTTTTGTTATAAAAGTTCTCTTCAATAAGACTTTTGTGCATGACAAAGTTTGGAGTTAGGGTTAAATGTCTATGATCAAAGTTGGGTTCATGATCGTTTAAGATGTCAAAATTTACTATTTTGGTTATATACAGGATATTTGATATCACATAATCTACGACACTGCTAACAAGTCCATCAATATAAGTCACCATGTTGGATTTTGGCCACTTCATTAGACCATTGAAAATTATTAGATCTTGACACTGCAGAACTTGATTAGCTCAAAACCAAACAAATTCTCAACCAAGTCTTCAGAGTTTATTTTGTATCTGCTTGCTAAATAAGGTCCTCATCTAGTCATAGAGGATTAGTGTTGGAATCACTGCTTAAAATAATAACTTGATTAGTTGATTTTTTAGCATTAAGGTCTCTTGGCAATAAGATATTATGTTAATTTCTTAGTTTGTAAATATCATGTTATAAACCATAGTAAGGACATTTTTTTATCTAAATTGTTTTGCTTATTAAAAGTATGAATAATAACCGTGAAATAAATTATTGCTATATAAATCTTCTTGGTATTAATATTTTAAATATCCATCCACGTGTACTAATTGAAAGGGTCTTTCTTGTGAAGCACAATATGAGGAAAAATGTTATATTTTATGTAATAAGTTATGCTTCCAAATCCTATGTGATAGAATCTCTTGTTTCCTATGGACTAAAAGAAAAATATTTATATGTTAGGGACCTTAGATTCTTCATGCTACCAAGTTTCAACAAGCAATATAATATCAATTTCACTCGAGATCCAACTTAACATATGTCAATTTCACTCAAGATCCAACTTAATATAGACCCATTGCTCCATGGAAGATGTCCCAAATTCCTATTTATTATTATCTTTTAGGTCTCTATCCCTAAAAATAGCTTTTCTATTCCTAGTTATTTTCCATTCCTAGTTATTTTCCATTTTCCTTCATTCCTAGGGGTGAAATCACGAAGGTGGGTTACACTTTCGTGACAATCGGGTTTCCAAATTTTCGAAAAACAACTTTTCGGCCGAACTAAAAAACTTTTTCGGCCGAAAGATTTACTTTTCGGCCGAACTATTGTTCGGCCGAAAACATAACGTCAAATCGAACAGAGCCATAACCGGGCCCTCGATTTGCGTGTAGAAATTTGGTCGGCCGGATAGTTTTTTTCCGGCAATAGTTTTTCGGCCGAACTATGTTTCGGCCGAAAGATTGTTCGGCCGAATAATCTTTCGGCTGAAAAATAGTTCGGCTGACCGACAATGCCCCGGTAGAATGTTTTAGGCGAAGGTCGATCCGACCGAACTCGTCTTCGGCTGAAAATGGTTAAATTTGAAAAGACATAATATCCACACATGAAGAGTCGGTTAGAAACTTTTTTGGTTCTGAGTGCATTGTCTCGGAGAAGCTGGATTAGCAGAAGATGCAGCCCGGTAGAATGCATTCAGAAGTTGGTGCCAGGTGTTGCCCGAAGCGTTGCCGAAGGTGCGATTGCTTGGAAGGCGTATTTGGAAATTTGCCCATTTTACATTCAGGGAATACCGTTCTAGCGTGTCGATATTAAATTTTATATTTCCGTGTTCGGAACAACGTCACGGTTATTTCTGTGTTGCGATGCCAGTTATTTAAATTTCAGGTGTTTGCGTACAATTATATTTCCGTGTTTGCGTACAGTTATATTTCCGTGTTTGCGTTTATATTGCGTTATGTATATTAAGTTTAAGTGGTTTATTGTTATATTACTGCAATATATGAGTTATTAATATTACCAATATAACAATGCATTTATATGAGTTTACATAATATTGATTTATAATGCGTTTACATAATGTTGCGTGTTATATTGAGTTATATTGCGTTTAACAATATGTGCATTTATATGAGTTATGTGAGTTATATTGCTTTTAACAATATGTGTGTTTATATGAGTTATGTGAGTTATATTGCGTTTATATGTGTGTGTAATATTGCGTGTTATATGTGCGTGTTATATTGCGTTTATATATGCGTGTTATTTTGCGTTTATATGTGCGTGTTATATTTCGTTTATATTTTGGCTATATGATTATATGATACCAATATATAACAATATGTCGTTATATGTGCAATATAACAATGTATGAACACTAACCGTGTTATATTACTTATATTCGCGTTTATATGTGCAATATAGAGTTATATTACTTACGGTTACTGTTACGGTTTATAAGTTATATTCGTTATATAGCGGTTTATATTTGTACGTATGGCGGCGATATTATAGCGATTATATTGCGTTTATGTTCGCGATTTATATTGCGTTATATTCTGCGGTTATATTATTACGTACATGCGTTTATAGTAGGTTTATATTGTGTGATATAAGCGCATCGCGTAATATCGATTATATTACACATATATGTATATTGCACCTGTAGCGCATATTGTGTTATATTATGTACGCAGTTATATGTATATTGCGGTTATATTTTTGTATATACAGTTATATTACACAAGTATGTTACATATTGCGAATTATATTGCGTTTGTATATACGAGATTATGTTATATTACCGCAGTTATGTTATATTACTGATTATATTGTGGTACTGTCTGAGTTATGTTATATTGCACGGTTATGTTATGTTATATTGCGCGTGTGTATATGCACAGTTATGTATATTATATTAGCACTTATGTTATGTTATATTAGCGTTTTGTATATACTGCAGTTATGTTATATTGCGGTTATGTTGCCATTACGGTTATATTCTGCGATATGTTATCGCCGATTATGTTATATTACTGAGTATGTTGTATATTTATGTTATATTATTGATTATGTATGATATAATGCTTGATTATGTTATGTTATGCACCGGTTATGTTATGTTTATATTAACGTTTGTATCATACGGTTATGTTATATTACCTGATTATATTATTATGTTATATATGCGATTATTTTATATTTCACAGTTATGTTATGTTATATTCCACAGTTATGTTATGTTATATTGCGTATGTTATATTGCGTTTGTATGTTACAGTATGTCTCTCTGTTATATGTCACTATGTTATAGTACTGCGTTTGTATGTTACAATATGTCACTCCGTTATATTGCGTTTGTATATGTATATGTCCCAGTTATATTGCGTTTGCAATATATGTATATTTCACAGTTATATGTATATTAGTTCCATTAAACTCCACATGGAAAAAACACATTCGCGATAACAATTTCAAAAAAAAAGTACAGCTATCCCCTAGGATTAGGGACACCTGCACTTTGGCAGATGAGGATTGCATCATTTGATTGGAGCCATTTAAGGTCAATTTAAACTTGTGAACAAACCAGTTATAAAATGTTAGGTATATGACTTATAATCGGTGCAGATTTCTGTATATAAACTAAGTTCAGTTACAAACTAAAACAAATTTTGTACTTACCTTTAAAGATCATGGATCAAAGGGGTTGATCTCAACCATGATCTTAAGTGGATTGTTTGCCAAGGAGGACTCAGGATAATCAGCAAGAGTAATGCTGATACAAAAGCAACAATTCCACACAAAAGCATATCTGGCTTGTTAAAGTGTTATCTGGCTTGTGTTCGCGTAATCCCGAGCGTATTTAAAGTTGTATTATTTTTTTATATTTTATGTTTAAGTTTTCTTGGTTTAGCTAATAGAAAGTTTATAAAGTTAATTATTTTTCTTGCCAAAGTTAGTTTTTTATAAAGATGCTTGAAAAGATGCTCCTTATGCTTAGTGTTTTCTTATGCTTATGCCAAATGCTTGTTGTTTAATACTTAATGCTTATTGTTTAATGCTTAATGCTTAATGAAAAAGATGCTTAAATGCTTATTGGTTTCTTATGAAAAAGATGCTTTTATGCTTATTGTTTTATTATGCTTATATGCTTATGCTAATGGTAGCTTATGTTGAGTGAACATGATCTTTGGATCTAGTAATTTCATTAGAAATACATCCTTCTTTTCTTTGATGGAGTGTCCAAAAGAAACCTAGGGGTGGAAGGTGTGGTGGGTTTTTTTGCTCCCAAAGGGACTTTGCATAAAAGCAACCTTTGTTTGGGTTCTAGAAGAAGGCCCTAAAGAAAGGCATATGCTTCAACCTAATTATTTGTAGAGTTCTCTAGAACAAAGACATTGATTTCTATATATGGATCTCACAAATGGTACTCCCTCTAATGGCAGTTAGCATCCTAATAACAAAAATCAAAAAATTATACAAAAGGTTTACTTTCTTCTAGGTCCTAAGAGAACACAATTAATGGAATGAATTTCTAGCTAATGAAACAACTAAGCTCAACAGTAAGAGATTACTTAGGAATGGTTATGGAGACACTTTGCAACTTTACCAAAAAATATGTGTCATGAAACCATTACCTTCATTTAATAAAATACATGTTACATGTCCACATAGAACAAGAAATGCTAGTCAAGTGGCAAGTTAGTAACATGTCTTTTATTAAATGATGAGGTGCTAATAAAATTGATCTCTTTACTTGATGAACTTAGTTGTGCCAGCTTTTCGCTCAGTTGTTTCTAGTCTGTCTATATTAGTTGATGTGTCAAGAGTCATTTGTTTTCCGAATCAAGAGCCGTATCAGTAGTCTCCGACTGTTTAAAGGCACAGTTCCCTCTGCATTCGCAAAACGGTTTTCTAGTCTTTACACAGAGGAAAAGAGCCGGTGACTGGCGAAATCCATGCAACCGAGTGAAGGAGATTAGTCTCGTACTCCTTTATTGTAAAGATAGAAATACCTGGTATGGATTCTCGATCTATGTATTTCTAAAAGATATTCAAAGTGGCGGAAGCAGAATGCGTCTGGACAAGAGAAAATAGTTTGGAGTCCATGTTATAAACAGAAGTAGGTCTCAAGAAATTAACCATGCGGGAATATGAAATTGAAACCAAACCCTCAAGCTGCATTAAAACTTCCAACAATAAATCCCAACAAAGTTCATCTAAAGATTGGTGTCATCCTCTCAAAGAATCGCATATATTTACAATGTTTATCTCCTGTAAATAGAGTCTCTTCAATATATAGTCATTTTTTGTGTTTTAGTCAATGGGTTTTTTTTACAAAACCTAGAAGAATGTTCCTCTAACTGCTACTAGTAGAAAAAAAAGAATGATATTGAGTAGTTTATGTGAATCGGTAATTTTAGAATGGGGGTGGTTTCCCATGTCAAGGGCAGTGTGAGCCTGGTTGAATTGATCTAGGATCATGGTCACAAACTACGGCCCTAATGCTGTTAAACACATTAGCAATAGACTCCATTGTGTTATAGATTGAACACTTGCCATCGGTGGATTGGAAAGTTTTCGGTTTGTTGTTCATGGGAATCTTTTTATGTATGACTTGGCAAAGTCGCTAAGTGTACATTGTCCTATGGTTTTTGTAAATCTATTCTATTTCCATTTGAAATCTATTATAAAGGTAGGGAAAACATATTGAATGTGTTTGTAAAGAGTTAACTTAGTGACTAATACATGGGATGTCTTAAATTTTGGTATAAATTGCATCATGTTTTGAACAACTATTAGGAAATGTCATGCATTCATGAAATTCCATTCATTCTCACTTTTTATGTAGTGATCATTTATTGGATTCATGCTTTCAGGATTGTTGAAATTATTGAAACACCTAGTCACGTTTTTAGAGGAAGGCCATAAGTCATTATGGACATGTTTTTTAATTTTCCGCCCATTGTGGTAGAACATCCTATCAAAAACTTATTACCTTAGACTCAATGATGAGGATCATTTCATTATTTTCTTAAATGTCTTAGTTTAATTTAGCTATTTTTCTGTGATTCTTCTATTTATTTCAAAAAAAACATTGATTGTGAGATTCCACTTAAAATCACATAATCTTTGCAAATCAACAACCATAGGGAACCCTTCATCACCTTAACATTCTAACACTTGACTAGTTTCCCACCACTATTGGTAGGTGTTCCCGGTCTTACCATTACCCTAACTTGACATTGCCACATAGATTAAACTTTGAACACAACAGTACTTGGATCCTTCCTGTTTGGATTAACATTATTAGGTTCATATGCTTAAGAAAATCACTTGGAGGTTGGTTCCCAATAGTTGGGAAATATGGAAAGTAATCCAACCATGTGTGCTCAACGCAAATGTAGCCTATTAATCATATATGTTATCTCTATACATATTATATATTTAATGAAACCTACTAATGATCCCATCTTGCATCGTGCAACATGGCTATTCCATCCAGAATTCCCTCACACATTTCAAAGTTTGAAGGAAACTTGGTGACTTCACTAGGAAACCATATCATGGCTTTTCACATGTGGTGTTCATCAACACCATCAAATAAAACTCAATTTGGTTCACTTTCTCCAATGAATCTTATAAGACAATCCAGCAAGTTGTATATTGACTAAGAATTTGGTTTCATGGCTCGATACCATATGTAACGACCATACCGTTCGACAACCTCCTAGTGCAGTGCAAATTTTTTTTTTTGAGATAATGTGTGTATTATTATTAGCATAGTACAAAGGAATCAACGAGGAATGAACCTAAGAATATTCGAGGACACCGCGATACACTAACCACACATAAATGAAAATCTACGATCGAAAATTAAGCCCATTTACTAAAATGTTGACCCTCCGCCCGGTCCTACCACGGGATTGGGACCTCAAGGTACCACATAAAGCAACTCAAGCCGGTTTCCCATCGTCTTTTAACCATTTAAGGTCAGTGGCGAACAGAGAACATGGAGGTGTCTACATCCTTGACCTACCAGTAGGACGAGAAATGGAATGGATAAGTGGGATAGATGACGCAGGAGACTTAACATTTTAATTGGTAACAAAAAGAAAAGCACCCTTTTAACTCAGAGTGATCTATTGGCACCACAAGGCGTTCTACCATGTGTCTTATCTATATCAAGAGTTTACACTAACACCGCAATAATATAACCACATCATTCATTTCCAATTCAATAACCCTGAGATAATTAAAGGTCATACATTCAACACCAATAAAGTACGATCTACTGCACATACGGTAAGAACGATACAACTTCATAATTCAACTTTATATTACCGATGCAAAGTTGATAGATATCCAGGACATAGGGTGCCATAACATCTTCCCTCACCTACGACATTATGGTTATCTTTATATCCTAAGTAACACCTACTTGGGCTAACACTATAACCGTGGACGAGTTGGCTAACACATAAGAGTACCGTTTCCAGTTAAAGGGCAACCGCAGAGGATTATATATATATACAATGATTAAGGATGAAAATTCTAAATTCGATATAAGCATTAGCATCACCATTAAAATTATCATTATATCATAGGTCACATCCAATTGAGGTCCATAATATTCATCAAGCAGAGGTGACACGTAAACTAATAAAATTTAGGGACACAAATTAAAGACACTAAAAAGGCACTAATTAAAAATCACGAGTCGATTATTAATGTGGATTATATAATGAAATCAAAATTATGTTTATCTTAATGTTTATCCTGTCTTGGATCGAAGTACGATATAATGGAATATAAATGGTATCACAATATCGCCCATATGTATACATAAATAATAGAATATATATTCTGTCATAATGTGTCCAAAATGTATACAATGATATGTAAAGAGGTTATTAGGTTAACATGAATTAATTAAAGGTATAAATTACACCTGTCCTTACCTATACTTCAGATTTATAAACCTCACATACCTATGTCATATTTTATTATAATATGCGAAAAAAAATGGTGTCAATCTAAAGGCGACAATGTTCAACAAAATATCCTAAAAAGAATTATACGGTTGTTAAGTGGTTCTTTTATAAGTGGTATAACTCTGTTTAATAAATTCATTAAATTAAATTGGTATGGAGAAAATCTAGGCCTCTGTTTAATAAATTCATTAAATTAAATTGGTATGGAGAAAATCTAGGCACATTTTAGCTATTTTGAAGACTATAACTCGAATAGAATATTATAAAATTTAAAGTAAAAGTATTAATTTAGGAAAAAGATTACCACGCATAAAGAGAGAACTTCCGTTTTTGATGGGGATCTTTTCAGGTTCCTAAGTTATAATTAATTGATATTTTTGGGGGTTGGTTTCTTTTCGGTGACTGAATTAGTAACAATTACATTGCGCAGGGTAATTAAATCTACGCAAACCTCCAATACAACCGGTCGATCACTCAGGACAGGACAAAGGCGCAACTATAAAAGGTTAAATTTAGCATGTTAATAAATAAACGGATGTCCATACAAAATGGAAAGGTTAAATTTAGCATGATAATAAATAAACGGTTGTCCATACAAAATGGAAAGGTTAAATTTAGCATGATAATAAATAAACGGCTGTCCATACAAAATGGAATGTTAAGGGCAATAACGCAGGGCAAATTACACTGACAACCATTAAAGGGACTACAATTGAACCACAATGCAAAAGGTCAACAGAGCACGTTCAGATTTTAGCGACTAATGAACAGCATTATGAAATGGATATATAACCGTTGTTTTACAGAACGAAGGACTTAATATATATAAAATTTATTAATTTACGAGTTTTTGATAGCGAATTATTTAGATGTATATCGTAAGGATACGAGTCACATATCAATCATATGATAGGACGGACGCATACGATAGGGATGAGTTATCCGGGTTTTTTTTTTAATTCCATCATAACTAAACCCTAGAGTTCCAACATACGACCTTAAAAATATAATGTTCGCCTGGATCAATACAGGAACATGAAACGGCATGAATAAAGTTGATACGGCATTAAAATTAACACAGGGTCGATACAGGAACTTTACATAATGATACAGTGTTGATGCAGCGTGAATACAGTAACATTATTATTGATACGGCAGCAATATTGATCATTACAGGATCATCTTTACGGCATTACAGTGCTGGTTCGTAATAACGAATCCGCAGTGTATAATGGCATCCTTCAATTCATTGGCAGCAATAAGGAAACAACGATCTGGAACGGTACTGACAGATTTAAGAAAAAAAAATTGGAGCGTTACTCCTCCCAGCCATAAATCAAGGGCAGAACGCGCGGACAGGACAACTCGACCCCGCGCAAAACGAAAACGCAACACAGGGAAGATGCAACTCAAACGCAGCATGTGCTTAAGGGGTTGGGCGACTGGTTGACGATTCAGTGGAAGTTTAACAAGCAGCAACAGAATAAGGCGGAATAAGAGAAAACGCAGTCCCCGACCATTAAAACAAGATGTACGGGAGCACCCCGGAGTAGTTGTAATTCCTTTAAAAAAAACGCAGAACACATCGACTGGGTAAAATCCATTAACACGCAGGGGATTTAACCCATAAGCCAGGGACATCACGCAGAGGGGTTTCATTATTCGATGCAGAGGAAAGAAAAAATTCGCTCACTGAGAATAACAACGCCACAGAGATTGAATCTGCCCACGGAAGGATATAAAGCCATGGAAATGGATTTGCCCACAGAAAACTAAAGAGCCACAGAAAAAGGGCAATCAAATTTAAAATGATGGAAATAGAAGGTGCAAAACACATGCGCAGGTAGACCCAACTGCCAC
>SNQJ01S0070266.1:16971-41604 GCA_010110895.2 Picea sitchensis | reverse complement strand
CAGTGAAAAAATTTGAAAAAAATATATGCATCTTCCTTAAACTGTTCTTTTCAAAAGGGTATATTTAGATTTTAGTTTTACGTAAAAATTAAGATAGATACGAGGTGTAGAAAAACATGTGTTTAAATTCTGCAACGTTTTCAACTTGGTCAACTTCAAAAAATTCTAGAAATTATAATATTCATCCGTTAAATTCAAAATGATAGTCATAATAAAATAGAGTCTCTGTAGATTGATGCAGTATATTTTGTTTCTTCAAAACATAAGTTTAGTTAAAAAAACATAGTTGTAGAAATAAGTAACTCATTATCATTCATTTCGTGTTTAAGAAACATACTGTTAAACAATTGTCAAATTGACATATCAAATCGTGATAAAAAAAAATTGAAAAATAGTCATTAGAAAGCTAACACAATTCTTCACAAGTTTTGTTTTTACTGTAAAGTGAAATTCTAAATAAAAAAAATACTTTTATATGTCGGAAGTTGAAAAACTTGTGAAAATACAATTTTTTTTGTCATAAAACAAGCAAAAGTGTAACCCACCTTCATGATTTCACCCCTAGGTTTATTTTACCTTTTGAATTTTTTTCCTTAATTCAACTTGATCTTCTTGAATGAAGTCTTCAGTTATAATTATTCATAACTCTTTTAAACTCGTTGTTTTATTAAGTATATCATATTTATGGTCATTGAAGCTTAACTTAACATGAACTAACATATCTTTACCCTAAATAATTATGTCAATCCTCTATGCTTCTATGAGACTAGTTGTTACAATTTATAATTATTTTGTAGTTCTTCATTGATTAGTACTAATGTTTCCTCATCTTTCTTCCTTTTTAAACAAACAATTATGAAGTTCAAGGTTCTTTTGTTATACTCGTGATCTAAATCTATAAGATTATTCATTTCCTCTTTGAAGGGTTTGATATCCAATTTACTTTCTAAACTATTTAGGGCCAAATTGTAATTTAACTTTTCTTCTACTTCTTTAATATTGTTCCTCAAACTAAGATTTTCTAGATTATGGATACCTCCTTAGGCTAATTGTTTCTTTTCTTGCCTTTGTTTTTCCACTTCTTGTAATCTAATATCCATTTTATGCAACTTAATCTCTAAACCTATTATCTAACTTGTTTTTAAATCTTGTCTTTAAATAATATAAACTTATTATCAAGCATTACCTCTAACTCTATTTGAAATTTGGCTTCTCTCTCTTCTCTATATTTATCTAATAATTCTATATATTCGCAAAAACTATCTAGAGTTACTTTACTAAGTGTTCCCTTAAAAGTTTCGGTAACAAAAAACGTGTACCCATAATTAGGTCAAACTCATAGATTAGAATTGTATTAACTTGATAAAAATGTCACTTCACAATGTCCCACGAAAATGCTCACTAAAAATGACTCAGAAGATTCCCTAATTAGATCAAACTCTTAGATTGTGGTTGTCGAGATACGCCTCCATGAAAATGGCCCCTAAAAATGGCTTGGTTGTGTCAAACTCATATATTATGGTTTTCGAGATATGCCTTGGTGAAAATGGCCCATAAAATGGCTTGGTTAGGTCAAACTCACATTTTTAGGTCGTAGATGTATGACTCAGCTAAAATGCTTCCCATGTCTCGGTGAAAATGCCCCGTGAAAGTACCTCAATGAAATTGGCACATAAAATTTATAATAAATATGTTTTAAAATTTAATTTTAGAGTTATTTCAATTATTGATGGTATGTTACTCAACTTTTAACCAGTTTAGTGTCCAAATTTCCTAGAAACTACGGCCTAAATGTTGAAAAGTTTGATGGAAAAAAAAAAATGAAAGAAATAATAATATAAATATTAAAATCTAATTAAATTATAATAATTATTTTTAATTTATTAAATATTAATAATGATTTAAATCACAATTATCAAATTAAATAATTATTTAAATCACATTTATCAAATTAAAAGTTTAATGTTACCATTTCCAAATAATGAAAAGATTTCATTAAAAACACATTTTGAAAGGAATAATCACATAAATATAACATTTATTTATCAAATTAAAAGTTTAATGTTATAATTTCCAAATAATGAAAGGCTTTGACTAAAAACAAATTTTGAAAGCAATAATAACATAAATATAACATCTAATTAAACTTTAATAATTATTTTAATGTTACTTATTAAGTAGACGGGAAATTAACATAAATATAACATCTAATTAAATTTTAATAATTATTTTAATGTTACTTATTAAGTAGATGGGAAATTAGGTTTTGGTAAAGAGGAAAAGTTATTCTCTCCAATATCTCTTAATTTTCTTTTAAAAAAATTAATAAAAACATTATCATTCCTTGTATTAAATTTTGTTTTTTTTTGTAAGTAAGAGTTTTGTATTACTTTTCATATAATAAAAATAAAGAAAAAAATTGTCATGCCAGAATTTGTGTTGGTTTAAATCGCTTATCTGGGAAACCAATCTAACAGACACTTGAAAATATGTTTGAAAGACTAAAGTGTGTTGTGATAAAAAGACAAAAATAGATTGTTTATGCAGGATGCCACTTAAAGCCTGATAACTGCCTACGTGTAGCTTTGTCAAGTTCCTACATGGGTAATCAACTGAAATCCCAAAACATTAAGATGAGAGTTGTGACCTGAGCCCGATGTTGCCTTCGCGCACTTGGTCTGTTTGATCCTTTGTCACGGGAGGAGGAACAATTGTTGCTTGAACGCTCATAGCAAGAGTATTCTTTGTTCCAGGCGCATTCCCTGCCTCATTTGGGTTGTGCGTCGCTATACCAGGTACCTGAATTGATCCAAGGAGGGTTGTGAGCATGAGTTCCAATCTTTCCCCGCGTTTATCCATGTTTTCAAGTCTGAATCGAAGGTCATCCATGTCCCTGTTAGAGTTGAAGAAAAAGACCTTGAAGATCGTCCCAAGCGGCCAAGAGGCACGTCCATACATCATAGCTTGCACATGCTTGCGGAAAAGGAGGCGAGGGGTGAGGCTCCACTAAGGGGGTGGAGGGAAGGGGAGGGGGTGGTGGAGGGGCAGAGGGCTCAAGAGGAGGACACAAGAGAAAGCAGGGGGTTGGGGGAAAAGCCCAATAAATTTTCAGCCTGGTCGAACCACTCAAGATGGCAAGCCCATGGTGAGGAGAGCAGGGGAAGAGCTCGTTGGACGATAGGGGATTTAGTCGAAAACGAGGCGGTGGGTCTTGAAAGCGGGGGGTCCATCGAAGGTGGACAAAGGGCCATGCGTCCATAAGGTCAATAGCATTGGGTGCCTCTTTTTTACTTCCCTTGCTGCCTGGGCATTGCTAGGAGGAGGAGGAGGTCGGTGGGAGGAACCAAGGGTTGAACAAAAGAGCTAAACTAGAGAGTGGAGCCAAGCAATTTCAGAGCATCTAGGCAGCTAACAAGGGATATTGATGATGAAGTGAGCCTCCACGCGTTCTCCCGTGGTATTAAATCATGCAAACACAGGAGAAGGACATTCTGGAAGTTCATCACCGTGGCAAAGCTAATGGAAATGGCACGTTGGAGAGGGGCAGTCATAAGCATCGAGAAGTAAATGGGATGTGAAGTCGAGGGGGCTATCATTTAAGGAGGAGGGTGGCACTAGGGATGATGGCCTCTCCACTATTGGAGTGTGTCGGGTGCCCTCGTGTGGAGTGTCGGGTGCTCCACTTGTCCATTGGGTTGCTTGGACATCTAACACCCCATCCGAGGGGAACCCATAAAATAATTAAATACAAATATATTTATTATTTTATTTTTAATAAATATTTTAAATTATAAAGGTGGAAAGTTCAAATGTATTTTAGTAGATATCAAGGGAAATCTTGAAACATCATGTGTTTGGGGTTTTAGAAAAACTACAAACAATTAAGAAAAAAATTATGCTCTTTATGAAAATATATTTCTAAAATAAAAAAGCTAGAATGACATTATTGATTGGGGTTTTAGAAAAGCTACAAACAATCAATCAAAAATTTATCTTCTTTATCAAGATATATTTCTAAAATAAAAAAGCTAAAATTTATCCTCTTTATCAAGATATATTTCTAAAATAAAAAAGCTAGAATGACATTATTGATTTCCATAAGAAACTCAACCATAATTATCAATCTAATGATTTTGAAATCAACTCTATCTGATAACAATCTAACCTAGATCATGGTTTTGAAATCAACTCTATCTGATAACAATCTAACCGAGATCATGGTTTTGAAATCAACTCTATTTGACAATCTAACCTAGATCATAGCGTGAACTCTAAAAGATATTAACAGTCTTCATAAAGTCTTATTTTACCCAGTATTATGAGAATGCAATCATCAATTTGATTCTTTAACCAATAAAGCAATTACATTCAATCTAGGTCTTCTCCTAAAAAAATAAGGATGCCACAACTATCAAATTCCTTAACACTCTAGGTTTTGAAGATGAAGCTTGTAACATTGTAATTAATAATTATTTCTCACTTAAATGTTGCCAATGTATTACAAAGAAGGAGTCTCGACTCGAAAGGACAAGCCCAACCCTCATTTTCATACACAAAATTAATTAGAGTAAAATACAAATATTCTGCTATATAATTTTATAACGTTTTTTTATTTCTATTTTAATAGATATACATAAAACACAATTTTGATTTTTTTTAAATGCCGCATAAACAATACAAAATAATATGATACAAATTTGATTTTCTCCATTAAATCAATCTTATCATTCCTTTTATTAATTAACTTCAAACTATGAAATAATTAATTAAAAAAATAATTATTAATCAATTTGAATCAAATAAATATAATAAAAAAATCAATAAATATAATAAAAAAATCAATGTTATTTTTTATTAAATAATTTTTCTTTACAATTCATTCTTATTAATAAGATATTTCATAAACAATATAAAATAAAATTTATTTTGTAAGAGATATTTTTGGATCAAAACTATGTAAAGTTTTGAAAAGTTTAATTTTTAGAGTGGACACTCCACCCATCATATAGATTGCAAAAAAATGTATGTTATTTGTTACCATTAGATAATTAAAAAAATAAAATAATAAGGTTAGTGAAATTCAAGAAAAATAATAATGAAACTATTAAGATTGAGAATGAAAAATTAATAAAATAAAGATAAAAATTTGAATTAAATGAAATAATAATAAAAATCCTTAAAGTAATGAAGTATTAGAATAATAAAATCTTAAATAAAATAAAGTGATAAAAGAATAAAGATTTATACTAGTTTGGAATAATAATGCATGATAATAAGATAAGGTGTTAAATTAAAGTGAAATGTGATAAGGCAGTGTTATTTGAAGACAAGGGGGAGATACAAGCCAAAGACAAAAAGGAGTAATTTTTTTAGAAAAAAAAAAGGAAGTGAAGAGCATGATAAATAGAGAAATGATCATAGTTTGGAGAAAGGAGAAGAATTAATGTAAACATGATAAAAAGAAATAGGTAAAGATGAAATAGAGATAATCTTGGAGAAAAAATCAAGAGACAAGAGGTTAAAGCAATGTAATTGAGCTACCTAAGAGGTAAGGGAAGAAAAGGTGAGGAGACAAATAAACACAGATGAGAGAGATTAGGGGAAAAGGGCCAAAAAAAAAGAGCAAATAGAACCAGAAAAGACTATAAGGGTGGACCACTTAGAGAAAGAAGCAGGGAAATTATCAAGGGAGGGGGGTTTAAATGGCTTCTCAAATGAGAAGTGAAATCATCACTCCCTTTATTAAATAATTTCAAAAACATAAACTAATTAAGTAAAAAACACAATTATTAATCAACTTTTAATAAATATTTTCAACTAAATAATATAACATAAAATTTGATTTTCTTTATCAAGTTAATCTTATTCTTCAAGGATACTCCATGAATAATACAAAATATGGTACAAAATTTATTTTCTCCATAAAATCAATCTCAATCATAAAAGAAAATCCCTAAAGAATATGAAGAGATTCAAAATATTTATGATATTAAATATAATTATTAAATTGATGATGATGATCATTTTGATTAAGGTCACTGAGACTAATTGGTGATTTTGGGAGTTGTCCAAAGCCCAGTTTCACTATGTAGCTTGTGAGAGTTGAGTTGTTCAAAGCCCAGTTTCTTTCACTATGTAGCTTGTGAAAGTTTGTTGGTTTTTTAGCAATGTTTATTTTCTTTTTTGCACTTTTCAAAACTATTAGGGTTGACCACCTCCTTTTTAGTATCTTAATTTTTTTTTATCCATTAATTCTTTATCATATCACATATTCTCCATAAATGTAGAAGTAATAATATTACATTTTGTTTATCCATTAATTCTTATCATACCATATATCCTACTTAAATTTAGAAGTGATAGTATTTATAATATTATCTATATTTTGTATAATAGCTTCATAATGATTTAACCAAGATTTTACATCTTTATATCATCTCAACTTGAACAGTTGATGATTTTAGCTCAAATTTAAAATAATTTTGGGGAGCCTCTTATCATATATATATATATATATATGAAAAATTTTAATAGTATCCATTCTATTACATTAATTAACTCTTGGTTGAATAATCAATATTTCTACTTTCTGGATAATGGTAGAGGAAAGAATGATAAAGAAAAGATTTTGTAATTATTTTACAACTAAATAATTACAAAAGAAAGTTTTGAATGAATGAAAGTAATACAAATTAATTTTACCTATTAAAGAAATTAATAACATAATAAGATTGAAGAATGAAAGAAAGTAATACAAATTGATTTTACATATTAAAGAAATTAATAATATAATAAGATTGAAATTGAAAAAAAAATTAACAAAAATTTTAATCATATAGAAGATTAGAGGATGCAGACAAAATATCCAACTGAAATTAAATTTATTTAAATCCAAATATGTAATTGTAATAACAGTAACAGAGATGTGGATAAGGGTCTTTGTGAAAAAAATGAATTGTGAATAAAATGAAAGATCATTAAATTACATATTAATTTCAAAATAATGAAACCTTATGAAAAAAATGAATTTCAAAATAATGAAACCTTTTGAAGAAAATGAATTGTGAATAAAATGAAGGATCAATGGCTCACTAATCAATTGATTAAATTTTAAAATAATAAAACATCATTTATAGTATTTTATTTTAAATATGATAAACTTCAAAATATTAAAAATAATAAGTTTGATTTAAATAATAAGTTTGATTGGAGAGTAAATTACATTAATAGTTGTTTAAAATTTAAAGTAATTTTGGGGAGGCTCTTATCATATATATATATGAAAATTTCTAATAGTATTCAACCTATTACATTAATTAACTCCTAATTGAATAATCAATATTTCTACCTTCTAGATAATGATAGAGGAAAGGATGATAAAGAAAAGAATTTTGTAATTATTTTACAACTAAATAATTACAAAAGAAAATTCTGAATGAATGAAAGTAATACAAATTAATTTTACCTATTAAAGAAATTAATAACATAATAAGATTGAAGAATGAATGAAAGTAATACAAATTGATTTTACATATTAAAGAAATTAATAACATAATAAGATTGAAATTGAAAAAAAAATTAACAAAAATTTTAATCATATAGAAGATTCTAGGATGCAGACAAAATATTCAACTGAAATTAGATTTATTATTTAAATCCAAATATGTAATTCTAATAACAGTAACACAAATGTGGATAAGGATCCTTGTGAATAAAATGAAAGATCATTAGATTACATATTAATTTCAAAATAACTAAACCTTATGAAGAAAATGAATTTCAAAATAATGAACCTTTTGAAGAAAATGAATTGTAAATAAAATGAAGGATCAATGACTCACTAATCAATTGATTAATTTTTAAAATAATAAAGCATCATTTATATTATTTTATTTTAAATACGATAAACTTCAAAATATTAAAATAATAAGTTTGATTTAAATAGTAAGTTTGATTGGATAGAGTAAATTATATCTCAATGAATTTTAATTACTATCATCATTATTAATTTAAATTATATTTTGATATGATATTTATATTTAAAATAATTTAAACCAAATTAAATAGCAATGGAAGTTAATCACTAACATCATTATCCATTAAAATCAATCATCAATCATATTTTGAGAGGGGAGAGATAATATTTTCATCAATCATATTTTGAGAGGGGAATGATAATATTTTGGGAGGGGAAAGATTAATAGAGAAAATGTATTATTAAAATCATATTTTTTATAATCAATGAAAGGTAACTAATTGTCAAAGATAACTAATTGTGAAGGTAAGGTAATTAACTGCTGTTGTTTAAAATGGCCTTTAATGATTAAATCCATGAGTACGCACCTCCATAATGTGGATTTCATACTTCGAATTAAGAGAACAGAAGCCTTATCGTTTTCTAATGCACTGTTGTCAAGGTAGTAGATAATCTAATCACTTATAGAAGTATGATACTCGAGGCGTACAAACCATATTTGCTCAATTAGCAGCAGACTTCCATTGTCGGAATTTTCTATGTTAAAATGTGCTCTTGATCATATAGAGCTTTAAATTCATTCCCGATGCAAGTATTATAGTATGCACGGCCCAGTTCAAATATCATGTGTGGAAGATATCGAGAAAAATATATCTATTTAGAAACACTCGTCTGTTATCATAACGTAAAAATTCGGTCTCGGGAATTTGGTCAGTTGTACAGTACGGTGTGTATTTAATTCCTCGCGATTTAAAAGGTTGTGAAACTGGGTGATCCATTTCTGGAATGAATTTAATACGTCCGAATTATAGAAGAATGATCTGTGTAAGTTTTTATAAACACAAGGGCATTGATAAAATGTCAAGAACATCTAACAGTGTTACACAGTCACCAGTAAAATCTAGAACCTAAGAAATGTTATACTTTAATGGCAGTTTTACAGACAATGGAATACTATTGGGCTTTAATGGCAGTTTTACAGACAATAGAATACTATTGGGCTTTGGCTTTTTCTTGTAAGTGAAGCAAGTAAATGGGATGGGATGTGAAAACAACGGCCTGCCGGTGTGTAGTACTTAGCATTTACTGTTCGTAGAAGCTGGCATTGCAAGAGCGTTGGAATTTAAGGCGGGATGGTACATCAGCCATAAAACTAAAGTGCTCTTAAAATAAATTCAGACCGATCATATCATAAAACATAAGCAAAAGCAATCAAAGTGATCCACATAAAACAGAAGCAAATTGCTTACACTGCATGACTAATTAGTGTGCCTGTCACAAAAAGAATCAAAGGGAGCTTTAGTACTCCGAAATCAATACCGGTTGTTTTATTGCAATTTGCCAATTTGTTTCCATCCCTGACATTAGTGGGCAGGAAGTCAATGCCCGAACCATTACCCTTGCTGTGTGGTGAAGCACATGCATTTAAACTCTCTCCATCAGGAATTTGACAGGAGGCGAGTACTGACTATCGTCTGTGCATGATAATGAAAAATGTTGACAGCTTTACCACATAGCAAGGATAGATTGAGTGTGGTGCGTTCTTGACTCCCCCAAGGCTGCCTTCGCAAAAGTAGTACTAGCCATATATAGATTAGCCCTATTTTAAGTAGTACTAGCCATATATAGATTAGCCCTATTTTAGCAATGGCCGCTGCCATCCAATATTTCTCTTAGGGCATCTCGTTGTAGAGGTTGGAATCCAACACTCCGCTCAATGTGAGCTGTGCATATTTAACATGTAGATTCATATCATATTTTCCATCCTCTTCATCTTCAATACAGATATTTATCTTCTAGAAGTAATTCTAAGACACACAGATGTTAGGCCTATGGTTAAAAACTCAAAATGAAGGAAACATTGTACAGCAAAGTAATTAAATGCTCCATCAGACATCTAGACAATGCAATGCAGCTTTGATTTGTTGCACCGCATTGCATACGATGTGATTGACAGTTGCATTGTAGGGGTCCATGTGTGGGGATGGTGAATTTCCAATACTTATTTCGAATACCACCGTCAATAATGAGCCTCCTCCTGTGTTGCCAGGGCTACCCATACTACTGCTGTTGCTAGAAGATGCCTGTAATCTCCTGTTATCTGGACCATCGGGCAGAATAGAGATGCCAGACGGAAGGACAGGTATGATAGAAGGGTCCCCCCCATTATTCATTGCAGCCTTCATTGCATTTATGTCAACTGGTGCATAGACTATCAGGGACCCCGAAGAATCTGTGCAACTCTCCTGGATAATGAACAAATTATTCTGCATAGCAGTGAAAGCCTGTCAATTGCGACGGATTCACCTGTTAGTTGCTGTTCTAATTTCTAGTTGCAGAGCTGCCATTCATCAATCGAAAGGAAATAATAGAGATGGAACCAAAAGGCACAAACTCACTCTCAAAAGGGTAATACAGTTTCCAGGATGGGACCCGTTTGCAATATTTACAACCTCCTCCGTCGAATTCCCACCTGAAACTGCATCCCACTGCATCCACAATTTTAAGAACAAATCATTTCAGGTGGAAAATTAGCATTTGCCAATAAGATGATGGAATGCATGCTGGAGCTGGCTGATGATGTGTTTACATAGCAAATCAGTTTTTTTATCATTGTTGGATTTTTCTTTATCTCATTGTCAGAGATGGAAAAATGGCATAGCCATGGCCCAATTGAGATGATCGCTGCAAATGGTTCTTTTATTTTTTATTGAAAACGGGTTTTCTATCTTTTATTTTGTTATTTCGTTTGGTTGGAAATTTATATTCAGTATCCCACACTCATGAAATCTGGGTTGGAAATCTTTCCAGGACAGCTACACTATAATAGTAAGTAGTAATTTTCCGGAGTGATCAGATCCAGGAAACAAGTTATCAGACACTGTTCAGAAATTTTTTAAGGTAATTGCACTAAAATAAAATAAAATAAAAATTGAATTTATGAAACTGCACTAAAATAATGTTTTTCTGAAACTTCGAAAAATAATCCCTTGGCAAAGGTTTCAAAAGTAAACTGGGTTGAAAGGAAGAAAATGGTTCATTACCTGGGGTCTATTTCGTTTATCTCTAAAATAATCAAACACCCGCTGAGGAGAAACCGGCAGCCAGAGAGAAATTGCAGCGCTGAGGACACTTCCTGTGGTACCTGTGTTTTTCCTCGTAGTAAGGCGGACACCATCATCGTTTGATCCGGATGCAGCGCTCCACCTGTGAGGTGTTGACGCGCTAATGTTGGCGCAGAAGCTGCTCGTCATACGCTGCGCCAGCTTCATCAAGAACCTCCGCTCATCTGGGGAAGAAACTGCAGCCAAACAAGACGGATTTATCAGGCACGTACTACTTATTACTTCCAGTCTTAAAATCTTAAACCAGACATTTCGCAGTTGATTAATATATGAGAATCGAATACCTCCGAGTTCTCTTGCAGCAATGTTAGTGGCCATGAGACTTGCGAGTCTTTCGCAATTTCTCTGCAGAGTCGCCAACCAGCGCTGCGCACCGAAAGCCATTCCACTGTCGACTAGTTGTCGATACATGCGCTGAACGCCTGCTCGATCTTCAGGTTCCACATGCTCTATCCAGGTGACCTGAATGATAAAAATATGTAAGGAAGAAACAGCATGGATTTGGAGATAAAAATAGGAAGACACCTCATCATGTTCACCTTAGAATAACCATTGGGCATATCTTGAATGACAAGGCCTGAAGGAAGCTTGCGGCAGCGCGATAGAGATGCTTGGGGATTCTGCATTATGCTATCTACAGAAACATCTACAATTGCCCATATTCCTTCGGGAGATTGATGGCAATAACGAACAAAATAAATCTCACGCGGCAAGACTAAGTGGGATAGAACATGCAGTTCGGCATACATCTGTGAACACAAAAGGATAAATTTATTCTGAGAGCTGCATACAACGATTGCGGGGCAAACTAGAACCAAACATTTAGTAGTACTTCATACCAGCTGCAACGAGCCATGTCTGCTCCCAGGTTGTCCAGGGATTAGAACTTCCACTGTTTTCGCTTTCGCCACGATCGTCGGAAACATTTCAATCCATTTATTCTGAAAGAAAACCATTCATTAAAGCAAATCAGTTACAGAAGGGATTCGATTTTGGAATGATATCATATTTGGAATGATATCATAGACTATTTGAGAAGTTTATTTATTTACCGTGTCCATGAAGATATCGGCCAATGAATGTCCATTGAGTATTACCAAGCCGGACTCCCTCGTTACCTCCTTTCTGACATTGTAGGCCTTAGACTCCATGGCTCTGGGAAATATCTTTGAGTAACATTCCAAACTGAGAACATCTTTATTGTCATTGACATTTCTGATCCACAGCGGTTCGTTTGTATGTGCCAAGTGAGTAACCTCATCCACAGCATTAATTGCTAGCTCTCTAATTAGATTCTTCTCTAAAGAGGAGCCTGTGGGCATGGCAAAATCAGTTAAAGATTGGCCGGAAGAGATAATATCAGTTGAAGGCCCAACATTTTGTACTCCATAACCTACAACGCCCAGGTCCAAAGAGGGCATTGAAATTGGATGTAAAGGAGATGTTGTTTGGATAGGTCTCCCAATGTACTTTGCAGCAATACCAGACAAACGATCAAGCTGCAGGATGATGTCAAATGTACTGAGAATTTCCGAAACTTGTTAAAACCCCACAAAAAAATGCAAGCATTTTCTTTCAATTTGATTAAAAGAGATTATGATTTTTAATACCTCTTCTTTCAAGCGAGCATTTTCCAGACGTAGGCGTTGTTGTTCTTCAAATGAAGTTTCTCCAGGAGGTGGTCCTCCACAATTTGAGCAAAGTACATATTTGAGGGCCTCTCGAATGGCCAGGTTCTCGCCTCTTATTCTCTCGTTCTCTGCACGGAGTGTATTGTTGTCTGCACGTTCGCCCTGAGCCTGTAGAGTAGCAAAAGCTAAATAACCGGGCAAAAATCTAAGATACATAATATTCTGAAATCGGTTAGTATATAAGGGATGAAGACGGGCATCGCTCACCTTCATTTGGGTTCGGCGATTCTGAAACCAAAACTTAACCTGTCTGGGTTCCAGACCCAGATCTCTGCTGAGCTGAAGCCTTTGTTTCTCATCAGGATGCGGGTGCTTCTTGAACAACCTTCATGACAAAATAACTTCAGATCCTAGTACCAATATTCTATTAAACATGCAATCTCCTATACAGTCAATAGTAATAAAGAATTCTGAAGTAATAACAGTGTGGCCTTACGCTTCCAATTCTTGAATTTGGTGTGCAGTGTGTCTGTGATAACGCTTCCTCGCTGGATTTTGCTGATCAGCAGCATCTTGATCTGATCCTGATCCTTCCATGTTCACCCCTACAACTCTTGCTCTCTCAATTCTCTCGTCTGTTCTTCCATTCGACACTCAGTAGCTCTTAGCAACCATACCCAGTTCATCTTCACACTTGAAAACTCCTCCTGTCATCAAAAGCCCTAGATTCATCTATAGACCCCAAGCAACGTAGTGATGAATACTTCCGCTACTCGTTCGTTGCCCGGGATTATTCTATCCGATGCAGGAGACGGGCCATTCAGGTATTTCACCACAGCTACGGCAGGAGGGCTTGGCTCCCTCTTTCTGCCCAAAAGCTCTACACCCACACAAAAAAAGGGGGGTTATTAATATTCAATAATATCTCTTGGGCGAGAGCTACGCTACGACATATAGTCTCCGTGTCCACTAAAACCAAGCAAAGCTTCTGACAATTGAAATAAAACACGGCTTCTCTGCGGCTCGTTCTCCTAGCAACGTGGCTAAAGAATGGCGGATTATTTAGCTAGCAGGGCAAGGCAATGTTAGATTGTGGACGAAGCTTAAAATGAATGGGGACTGGCAAGTAACAAGTGGCAATGAAGATGAATATGGAAGAGACCGACATAAAGAAAGACGAGTAGAATTGAGTTTAAAATGGCGAATGAATGCGTTGAGTCGGACATTAGAGTTTCGAGACAACAACCCAAACCAGCTCAGCTGCTGGTAACGAGTTTATCGAAAATCTCCATCATCATCGACTGAGTCAATTTTGTTTACCCCCTACGAGGCGGGGAAAGCGGAATTGCTGCAGTCGAGGCCAAGGCCGAGGCGTAGGTAACGCTAACGCTATCTGAAGGTGGAGGAGCATAAGAAATCGTCATCATCGCTATCGCGCCCATTCTCCAACCGCAGCAAACGCCGCACTTAATGAATTCATTTCAGAAAACCAACCGATGCCGGCTCCCTCAAACCCTCATCTGAACAAACCCTCATTTTCTAAAACCCGGAAAAACAAAATCGGATTCTTGAAAACCCTAGAATTTGGGACTCCTCAGAGAATTCTGGGCTTCGGACCGCGTAAAAGCGACAAGGATTTCGTATTTACTGCACTGATGATGCCGTTGAGCAAAACGGAAATTGACCGACTAACCCCATTTAATGCCACCCTTAAAGTGAAGGGCACGGTCATTCATAAAATATTTATTATTACCCTTGAGCTTGCAACACGTGGGTTGCAAGAAGTGCAAGGGCATTGCGTTCCAGTCTTAAAAAGTATGTCCTTGGCGAGGGGAGTGATGGATTTAACCATGGATTTTGAGGGTCAAAGTAGAACTACAATCTGAAAGTCCGTCCTTTACTAAGGGAAGTGATGGATTTAACAATGGAATTTTAGGGTCAAAGTGGAGATAGAGAAGTTGCTTGCCGTGTGAATTGGGATGATCGGATCTCCAAAGTGGACTTTTATGAGGCTGGGTCTCTTTTGGATGAGTAGATTTCCCGGCCGGGTGATTAGAGAGTGACGTGGCCAACTGAATTGGTACACCCTTTTTTGTTAGTATTTTTGTGGGTTATATTTTGTGAAATTATCCCAATTTTGTAAGTAGTTTACCTAAATATTTATGTAACTATATGTTGCTTTGGTTTATATCTGACTAAGATGATTACTCTTTGTAATAATTAAATAATAATATGATAATAAAAAAATTATATTTTATCTCCTGATTTAAATGTTGTAAGTGATTTGTCTTAAATATTTATGTGAATAGGTGTTATCCTAGTTTATTTTTGACCAAAAAAAATTTGCACTTTTAATTAACTAAGCAATGATATGGCAAAATTGATTAGTATATATTTGGTGTAGTGGTCCATACTTGAGAAGATTGTTGGTTAGTAATTCCATCTTTTTATTTATTTTTATGTATTTCTTCGATTTATTGGTTCACTTATCAAGGTTGACACTTAATTAGGGTTAATGGATCCTGCTTATCATCCATGAAATATGGGGAAGTATTGACTTACTCTCCCTTAAGTATGGGTATTAATAAATGCTTACCATCCATGAAATATGGGGAAGTATTAACTTACTATTTTTATGTATTTCGTCGGTTCATTGGTTCACTTATCAAGGTTGACACTTAATTAGGGTTAACGGATCGTGCTTACCATCCATGGAATATGGGGAAGTATTAACTTACTCTCCCTCAAGTATGGGTATTAATAAATGCTTACCATCCATGGAATATGGGGAAGTATTAACTTACTCTCGCTCAAGTATGGGTATTAATAAAAAAGCAAATTAATGGATAAAAATTAAAAAAAAAATTAAATGAGTTTACACTTACGTGATAAAAATTATATTTGACTCTAAAATGTTGACCTTTTAAGTAACTAAGCAATTTTATTTTTATTTTTTTCCCTCTACTGGGTAATCAATGTTGACACGTAATTAAGATTGATGGTTTACCTTGCTTACCATCCATGAAACATGGTAAAGTATTAACGTACTCTCGCTGAAGTATGGGTATTAATAAAAAAGTAAGTTAAGAAGTATGGGTATTAATAAAAAAGTAAGAAGTATGGGTATTGTAGTTAAATATTCAGTCCATATTTTAGAAGGTTGTTGGTTACTGATTCCACACTTTTTATTTCATTTTATGTATTTCCTCTATTCATGGGTTCATGGGTTCAATGATCAAGGTTGACACTTAATTAGGGTTAACTGAACCTACTTACCATCCATAAAATATGGGGAAGTATTAACTTACTCTCGCTTAAAGTATGGGTATTAATAAAAAAGAAGTATGGGCATTAATAAAAAAAATGTAAGTTAATGGATAAAAATAATAAAAAAAATTAAATGAGTTCATTTGTAAATAGTGAAAGGTGTCTATTTATTAATATGAATGCAGAAAATGGGAATATAGAAAAAACCCTTTTAAAATGAATCCATGGATGATAAAAGGGGTAAACTTTTAATCCCAAGGGGATTGACCAACAATTATATAAATAATAATAAAGTTTTTTTTTAAATAGATGATGATGATGATTAAAGTGAGACAGAATTGGTAAATATTAATAAAATTGATAGAGGATAAACTTTACCAATTATATATTTGTATTAATGAATTTGCTAAAGAACATTAAACTTTATGAGAGATATTTTCTTTTATTTTCTAATTAAGGTTAATTTTATTTTATCTTTTAATTTTTTATTGCACCACAATTTCTCCTCAAATTTAAATGTAATAATATTTTTAGTTATTCTACAAAATGATCTAAATGTTTTTTGGAATTTGAAGTAATTTGGGGAATTATCTTATCTTTTAAGTTGTTTAACTTATTTCTAATGATATAATATTTATGATGTTTTTATAGATAAATTTTAGAGAATTGAAAAAATCTATTTTTTCAATTAAAAATTATAATACATTTTATAAATCTTAATAATATTGCAAAAAATAATTATAATCATGTTAATAAAATAATTATAATCATGTTCATTCAAATTTTATTGATGGTGTATAATTTAATAAGAAAATGTAATAACTTGTAATAATCATGTTCAAATTTTATAGAAGATATATAATTTAATTGAGAAAATGTAATATTATAATTATAATCATGTTCATTCAAAAAAAAAATTTAATAGATGGTGTATAATTTAATAAGAAAAATGTAATAACTTGTAATAATCATGTTCAAATTTTATAGAAGATATATAATTTAATTGAGAAAATGTAATAATTTGTAATAGAAAAATAATTAATGAAACGTGGTATTAATGATGAGTACAAAAATATATTTAAATATTACATTAAAAAAATTAACTAATAATAAATTTAAAATAAATAGTTGCACTATACTTAATTATAGGTAGTAATAAGTATAAATAAATATTTGCATTGTAGTTAATGAAAAGTGTTTGATAAATGGGTAGAGAATGACTTGAGTGAGCTTAATAGTTAAGAACATGTACTTTCTTGTAGATTACAAGTTCAAATCCAAAGGGGGTAGGGTATGTACACCTCATGATCAATCTTTGGTATCATAAAGAAATTGTTAGAAAATCTATTATGGATACTTATAATGAATCTCTAATATCCAACAAGATAAATAGATACAAAACCCTAATTAAAAGAAAAAAAAAATGTTATATAAATAGAAAGCAAGAAAAGTGTTTACATCTCTCTAATGATTCCTTTGAGACACTGGAATTCCTACCTTAAAATTTACTAACCCCTTAATGTTGTGAACAACATTCAAACCCTTTCTATAGAGGAAGAAATTTTCTCTTTAGAAGACATTGAATTTGGGGTTAAGTAGCTCACAAAAGGGAAAGCTAAGGACATTAAAGGCTACCAAGAAGAAATTCTAAAAATTGGAGGGCCTACATTAATGCCTTACATTCACAAGCTCTTCAAGAGCCAAGTAGGGTTTCCCTAAACCCTGAATTTAAAGCCTCATTATTCCTTTCTTTAAAAGTAGGGATAAAAGAAATCCCTCTAAGTATAGGACCATTATGATTAACCTTCTTTTATCCAAGTTGTATGGAATTATTCTGAAAAAGAAGATCAACGTATGGCTAGAAAGCCACGAAAAAAGAACTAAAGGCCAAGATGGATTTAAGAGTTATCATTCAATAATGGACCACCTTGTTACACTTAGGATCATTGCACAAGAGTGTCACAATAATAAAATTGATCTCCTTTGTTGCTTAGTTGACTTTAGAAAATAATTTGACACAGTGACTAAAACTAACCTCTCGAATAGATTAGAAGAGCTAAAAGTTCCTTTTGAGTTGAGAGTTGTTGAAATAAAGCTATACGATAATGTTATTCCAAGTTTGCGAACATTGATGGCTAGTCGAAAGAAATTAATTGTAATATAGGAGTTAAGAAAGGTTGTCCCCTATCCCCTATCCCCTACCCTTTTTGGCATATGCATCGACAATTTTGAGGGTTGCTTGGAAGAAACACGTGTTGACATGTCTCTAGGTGGAATAATCATCATCCTTCTTCTTTATGATGACGATATTGTTCTTATGGAAATGAGTCCTTATGATCTCAACAAGCAACTAAATATTCTCAAGGATCTTTGCTCTAGTATGGGTATGCTTGTTAACACTAACAAAACAAAGTTTATGATAATAAAATCCAAAAAGATCACTTACACTAATTTCATGTATGATAATAACATCTTGGAGGAAGTGACTTCATTATTTCATGTATGATAATAACATCTTGGAGGAAGTGACTTCATTCAAATATCTCGAAATCAATCTCCATCACAAGCTCAATTTGAATTATAGAATTGAGAAAATGATAAGTGGAGGGTAGAAAGCTTATTATGTACTTGAAAAAAGTTGTAAATTAGTGGACCTTTGGCTTTGGGTTAATAATAAACTCATGTTTGAGGCTCTTGTCACTCTTGTTATCTTATATGGGTGTGAATTTTGGGGCTACAACATTTCTAAACAATCATGGAGAAAGATAGAGTCAATCCAAAAGCATTTTATAACTTATAATCTTAAAATTAAAGGCAATACATCATATCATATCATTGTCATAGAAGCAAGTCTTTACCCCATTGAGAGCATGGCTATGAATAGGTACTTAATGTACAAGAACATGATAAATAACATGGAATACAAGAGGCTTACTAAGATTGCTTCAAAATCTAGTCAAAACCACATATGGCTCAAGTAGTTCTTGGCTAAATCATTGGGGTATCGAGGAAGAGGTCTCTCTACATAATAACGATATCATTAAAAATATTAAAATAAGAACTAACTCTCACTAGCTCCATAGTGAAACAATGTGTTGGACAATTCCTAATACGTAGTGGGTGGAAAGAATTTGCCCTCCTTGTAACACTAAGATGGTTGAAAATGAAAAACACTTTCTCTTATAATATTATGCGTACACCCACATTATATCTTAATTTCAAACATTATATCTTTTCAAACATATAAATAAAATTTTAAAACAAATCAAGTTATTCTTTAACTTTTTTTAAAATCTAATAAATTAATATTAATCTTAATAACATCAATTTAACCATAATCATTATATAAATGTGTACATGTGTATGTTAATGTTAGTAATAAAAAGTAAACTTTATATGTTATTTTTATTATTTGAGATTTGAAAAATTATAAAGAAATAAATTTTATTTTATAAAATAACTTTCTTTAAAAATAATTCATTTTCAATTTGTAATTTCATTCTCCATTTTATTATATTTATAAAAAAAATTAATCCATATGACTAGACATGAAAGTTTGTTACGATTCTAGAAGTGTGATTCTAAAATAATTCATTTTCAATTTGTAATTTCATTCTCCATTTTATTATATTTATAAAAAAAATTAATCCATATGACTAGACATGAAAGTTTGTTACGATTCTAGAAGTGTGATTCTAGAAGTGTGGATGTGAATATGCGAGAGTGATGAATAAATGTCATGGTCGAATTTTATTCGAAGTGTGTGAGTGTTCATATGAGAGTCAATGTTTAGTTTCTATCATGGTAAAGGCAAAGTTGGCAAGATAATATTGGAGGTAATAATATCCATTTAGCACATGTATAAAAATATATTTACCTATAGTGAGGTAGGAAATCAATTGCAAATGTTTGTATTGATAATCATTGGTCGTAAATGTTCATGTTCTTAGTAATGATATATATAAGCCCTCACTTGGGACAAGGTAAAAATTTAAAGTTTTTATAATGACAAATTTTATCACATTAATTATTGATTGGAAGGGGAAATAATAATAATAAAAATGTTTATGACAAAAGTCTTAGTAGATTTTTATATTTCAATGTTTGAGCATTATATTATTTTTATCACAGTGATAGATTAAGAAGCAAATATAATCATCAAGTTTATTGGTGAATTGATTATGTTAGCACTAAGAGTCACTTTCAGATTGCAAGAGGATAAGCCCATTACCCATCAAAATGTTTGTGGAGGTAGGTTTATGAAGGGAGGTCAAATGGGCAAAACTCAGTACAAGAATGTTTTAACACAGAAAGTGGACAAGCAATGCATAGGGAAATGAGGTCCTCATTAACTTCAGTCAGCGGTTTAAGGTTAAAGGTGAGCAAAGAGAAGACTTAGTGAGAAAGGTGAACAAGTTTGCCATGGGAATCTGGCTTTCAAGCAACTTATTGAAGAAAAACTCAGGCATGAGAGCACTCTTGGACTTAAGTTTTAGACGCTGAAATATATCACAGTAACATAATAATCAAACCTCCCTTATTATGCGACTACAAAAACTCATCCGGATCCTCCTTGCACGAGCATTTCACAATAAGAAGAAACAAGATAACAAAGAAACTGACTGAAACTGGTCACAACAATACTGTAATCAAACCTACATTAAAATACAACTACAACCCTCGTTTGGATCCTCCATGCACGAATGTTTCAACACAAATTAAACAAGATGATGAAAGAAATTGACTTCTATTAATGCGAAAGTCTCAAGTCTCATACAAAACCAGAGAACATCTCTGCTAAAAATATTGCAAAATAGGGAGCTCTGCTCAACCAGTTGACAACCTTAACAAAATATTGAACTGATCTATTTATAATCGGATCAGTTCACAACTGCCAGGAGTGTGATATGACCATCCCATTCAAGGCTTTACGTCTTTGCATCCTTCTGTAAGACTGTGTGTGTATCCTTCTGTCAAACGCGAACTCAGCTCAGCATCGACCTATAGGAAAAATCGTCCATAGGGTTACCTCGGGCTGACAGTTATGTCTCCATGGCTAGACCCTCCATGCCTTCTATTTATGGAGTGAGTTGAGGTTTCAACCACCACTCCTTTTTCATTAACTGCTTTTTTTTCTCGGGATCGCAATGAGGCCTAATGCCTAGGGGGCGACCACGTGTTGCTCTCGGATTCGTTGTTTTATAAGCACAGGAATGTGGGGCTATCGAAGGCGGTTTGGACCCACACCGCTTTTGAGCCCGCAATTCACCACCTTCCACCACGTAACACTTTCGCTATACCACGGTTTCGATTGTGGGACCGCTCAAGGATTTTAACGCTCGAGCAAGTTGTGTCCCCGCAATGAAGCATGGTCATTGATTTGTTTGCGATCTGTGATCTAGGTGACCTTGCTATTTTAGTGCCTCTACTAAAGTTCTATCTGTCTGCCATATTAGAACTCCCCTATCTGATTTAATGATAGCACAAATTTCTAAGAGATCAGGAGCTTTTGAACACAGAGCATGAATATCTCTCGAAGTGACTTTTTCCTGGAGTGACGTGGCAGTCTCTCGTCACTTCGACACTTTGGAGTTCGAGATATTTTGAATAAAAGTGTATATAACTCCCGGAGTGCCAAACTTGTGAAGTGATTAGCATGTGCTTATCACTAATTAAACTTGGATTAAGTCTTCTTTATCATTTAAATATTTGGGACTTTGGGGCTCTGGGATTCGGAGAACTGTGCTTGGTCTAGATGGAAAACTCTCGGAGTGCCAAACTTGTGAAGTGATTAGCGTGTTCTTATCACTAATTAAACTTGGATTAAGTCTTCTTTATCATTTAAATATTTGGGACTTCGGGGCTCTGGGATTCAGAGAACTGTGCTTGGTCTGGATGGAAAACTCCCGGAGTGATGTGTTGGCCTGAAATGAGTGCCACGTGTCTCAATAGATGAGCGTCATGTGTCAGCTCTAGATGAATGCCACATGTCTCCGACAAATGAGTTCCATGTGTCTCCGACACTTCGGACTTCGGGAGTTTCTAGATGTAAAGAATGGAAATTTCTCAAAGTAGTACAGGCCCAAAGTGGCGTGTCTCTTCGGGACTTCAACGCTTCGGCACTTCGGGGTTCCAATATCGACACTTCGGGGTTCCAGTATTTCGTGGGTTCGCTCTTGATGTTAAACTCTGTGCGATTTTGACACTCCAAATGCACGAAAACCGTCGATCTGAACTGCTCTTGGGATCTCTGTCATTGGAAAAATAAACCCGCCCGCTGCTTGTATTTCAAGCCTGAAATGGGATGCTTTTGAATGCTGCGTTTGGACGTTCCTGTGCAGAACATGAACTTGGATGACATGCTTCTTTTGACAACTATATGTGATAACAAATTACACCAATTCAAAAAGAACTTGTGAAGTTCAACATTCAAATTACTGAAGATGTTTATCGAAAAGATAAGTTAATAATGTTGTTGGCTCTAATTCCAACCCAGGAAAGAATAATGTTGCAAATCATGGCACACAAAAGAAACCATTCAATATGCATTTGTGCAGTGGAAGACATTAAAATCACCAAAAGTAAAACTCTATTGAAAAGAAAAATAATACCTTCAATAGGAAATGAGGCTAAATCTAGACAAATTCATAACTAGCTAACCACGATAAAGCATGGGGTGAATATATGATTCTAAATAACACTTTTCCCCATTTCCAATAAAGCAAGCAATTTTTTCCTCATGTGATCATTAATGTTTTCATCATTAACTATTAAAATTTGACTTTTTTTTTTTAAGAATGGTAAAGTATGGCATTCAATCAGGATTATACCATTTGTTCCATAGACACTCAAGAACCTCTTGCCAAAACATATTATTGAGTTTTATGAAATTTCCCAAGGAGAAGAAGACATATAATACCTAATCATGAGAAACAATTGTTCATAAATATCTAGATAAACAAGGCTACGTGGTAGCATGTACTTGTCGAATTAGTGTTAACAAGGGTAAAAGCTTTGCAAGCCTTATAAATTATTGAACATTGAGGATATGTGTGCTCTAAAACACATGTTTAGTTAAAGTTGAACTCACTCTCTAGTATTTGGAAGGTTAATGGTATTTGTTTAAAATATTCTTCATGTTGTAGCATTGTTAGCACTAAAAGTCACCTTCAGATTGCGCTGAAGGTAAGCCCGATACCCATTAGTTTATATGTCACAATGAATAAATTTAAAGGGGGTCGAATGGGTGCAGACTCAAGATAATATCGTTCTAACTCAAAAAACTGGACCAGCATGCACAAGCAGGTGAGTTCTTGATTAACTTCTATCAGTAAGTTGTAGTAAGGGTGAGTAGGAGGAAGAACTAGAGAGAAGAATGCAGAGGTCTGCTATGGACATCTGGTCTTCTAGAAGCATAAGGAGGAACAACTCAGAAAACAAGATCCTCTTGGATTCAAAGTTTCAGAAAAGGTTGAAGAATGTTACGACATAACTGCAATCGAACCTACATTACAACACAGCCATAACAATCCATGTGAATCTTTCAATCATGGACACTCCAGCATTAGAGGTAAACAAGATGGAAAAGAAGTTGACTTAGATTAAACCAGAAGTCTCAAATACTGTTACATAACCAGAAATCCAGAAGCTTCATCAAAAGTTTACAATACAGGAGCCTAGCTCATCCATCTGACATAACAAAATATCAAAACTACCTACTTATACTTAGAATTGTCCACAACCACCAGGGGCGTGCTCTGGCCACTTCATTCAAGGCTTTCCATCTACATCTTCTTCTCTCAGACCGCGCATGCATTTTTCTGTCAGACACAAACTTAACTCAGCATGGGCCTTCAGGAAAAATCATCCATCGAGGGGGCCTCTGGCTGACAACTCTGTCTCTACAACCAAACCCTCCATGCTTTCCATTTATGGAGTGATTTGAAGTTTCAACCACCACTCCCATTTCCATTAACTACCTTCAACGAGATCGGGATGAGGCCTAACACCCATGAATGTTCCAGGCGGTGCCCACAACTTCTTCGAGTCAATCCTAACGCCTCGAGGCCATGCAAATCTTCTTATGTGACCAATATGGGTGCTTTCGGAAACTTGAGCTTCAGGCGGCAGCTCCTTCTTCATCACTCCTTCATGCTTGTGACCTCAGGCCATGACCTGTCACTTATCCCATATGACGCTTTGGGATTTTGCGCTTCGAGAGATTTTACATTACTTGACTATAGATTCCTCGATGTCTGAATGACGAAATCGCTCCTCTCAAATCGACGGTCGGATCTATTATGCATCTGACGGCCACAATTGCCTCCTTTAAAACCTGAGTCACCAATCATGCATTGGGTGCTTACCTTTCTTCTTGGGCCCACCTCCTATGTGACCTCGGTCTGTGACCATGGGCCCAAGTCCTGGGCACTTCGCGACGTTGTGTTTCAGGACTCGGGGTCATCTTTGCTTGACTATGATTTCGGGACTTTGCTCCGGCGCTAAACTTTGAGCAACTTTGGGATTCTGAGTGCCCGCAAGCCGCTAATCTGAACATTATATGGAATCCCCGCCGCTGAAAACTGAACTTGCCTGTTTGCTTGATTCGAGCTCAAAATGGACTGCTCTGAACGTT
>SNQJ01S0070265.1:1930-14283 GCA_010110895.2 Picea sitchensis | reverse complement strand
ATAAAAGAGAAATATTTTATCTAAAGATTTAATTACTGATTATGTGCAAGACATGCTAAATTGGAGCTTAGACAAGAAGGGAAATGCATGTAAAAAGGAATGTGGAAACATAGAAAGGAATTTAGTCTAGTCTAACTAAAGAAATTTCCTAAATAAAACAAAACTAAGTTTTAGAAAGGCATCAGTCATTGAAAGGAAATAGAGGGAATAATTAGACAACAAGGAAATTTTTTATGAGCTCTTTTAGGATGGGTGAGGGAAATTGACATTTAATTAAATTAAATAAATGAATTTCTGGTGCAACTAAGGGATCAGGTGACAAGTGTACAGGGGAGAGTATTTCATAATTAAATTTTAATAAAATGAATTAAACATGCAAATGTCAAGTGGTTACTAAGAAGAAATCTATAAAAGTAATGGTTCAGAAGAGGAATGGATCATGACTGGTATGCGTAAAGCTATGCTGCTGGAATTTCTTTCACTAATTTTTCTTGTGAGAGTTGGGATACCCATCTTGAAAAGAGAGTGGTATCTCTACCTTATGAGGTGCACTGGGATCTAGAGTTCTCTGGTTGTGGTTTTGCATGGCCCCTTTGCGTTTCAGGCGGCTAAGGGGGAAGAAGAGTACCCCTAGCGTTGGCTGGGAGGTATCGGTGAGGTCTCTATTAGAAAGCATGGAGTTGGACAGAGCGCAAGTGCAAGAGAATATCTTCAAAACCTCGTCTTTGGTTACAGTACTCTCTTGAGGATTTTAATTGCAAACCTTTAATTTGTAATGAGTTTTTATTATATTCGCCAAGAAACGTGATTAAAAATTGATGTATAGATCTCTGAGAGCGATCTCAGTTAGCCATTTGCCTATTCGCTGATGAGGCTTAGTTAGTATAATGTTTCTCATTATGCTCATGATTTTTTTTTTGAACCCTCAATGATATTTCCTTCTGTTTCTTTATGATTTCCCTTCTCAGCGGTTGGCTCGGTATATACACCTTTGCACCCTTCCTTTTCCCTGAACAATTATTTCATGTGATTTCCCAGCTATAGATTTGCACTCACATCCTAAAATCTGTGTTTTTTTTTTCAAATCTCTGAGATATTGTTATCTGTGTCTTTTTAAGTTCTCCCAGTGAATAACATTCATATTCTATGAATTTTTCTCCATGAATTGTATAGGTATCTCTGCATTTTTGCTTCAAACCCTTTCCCAGATGGATAACATCTCCTTTCTCTGCATTTTACCATGGATTAATTTCCAGATGAATAACATCTCCTTTCTTTGTGTTTTTCCATGGATTAATTGCCAAATGGATAGCATTTGATTTCTCTATGCTTGCTCAGTAAATTTAACCCCTATTTACCTCTGAGTTTTATAAAACTTTCACCCAACGAATTCGGGCATCTCTTGCAGCAATATAACCCTCAAGGCACTACGTTTATTTTTGTTTTTTTCCCAGCATTTCATCTTAAATTTTTCCCAGTGTCATCCATTCTATGTACAACGATATTCTCCCTGAATGCTCAATGATTTCTGATGTATTTACACATAATTTCATTATTAAAGTTTCCCTACATTTCCATGCTTATACGTCTATTTTCTCATTTAATTCTCAACATTTTTGGGTAGAACACAAGGCTCGACGAATCACTCCTTTTCCCAACAAATTCTGGGGCCAATGCCCAACAAAATTTGTGTTCCTTGCCTAACAACCATGCATCTTAGTACCCTGCGATTGTGTGTGAACGCCTTACCCCCTATGTGTAAGGGAAGTCACGTGAAATTCTTTAATCAACAATCGTGATATTTACCAACAACCTTGGGTATCTCTTCTCAGCTATCTAACTATTATATTTCCTTCTTCTCCTTCAATGCTTGGCGCATCAAATGTTAGCTTGAGTTATGTCCTTAAACTTGTATTCAGTTGGTAGTATCTCCCAGTCTTCAAACATTTTTATTCCTAGCGTATTTACTCTTCCTACCACAACAATTTCACATCCACCTTCTCTGCATTGTGCAGGCGTGTTCCTCAACGTCTCTCTCCTTGTTTAAGAAATGGTTTAATATCCCTCGCCAGTGATGTTTTACTTCTTAATTCTCTGTGAAATTCAACCTATATACTCATTGGTTATGCCTTCTAATCCACTTGTGATGGGGTAATTGAAATCATATGTATTTTTGTTAATTAATCATTTAGTTGCTTCTAAATTGTTAAAACTAAAGGTTTATTACATGATCGATTAAATGTGATTAATTTTACCTTTAGATGTTTATTATTGTGTGTAGTAAGTTATGTGGTTCATATGGTCGATTAAAATGTGTTGGCCCCAATTAATAAAATTTTATTCATACTTTATTCAATTTTAAGAATTATGGGATAGAATTCCAAAATGATAAAATGGTATCCTTATTTTATTCAAAATTGTACTATTTGATTATGGTCATACATCCTTCAACACTATGGTTATTGTATTATTTACTTTTTCATTTTCTACTTTTACGTGGCTTTGGTCAATCCACCTTTATCACATATTTAGTTAGTCTCACACTTTTAATAACATATTACATAACAAAATGGGTTGATTGATAACTTTGTTTGGCCATGTACAATATTGTTTAGCATAATAATTTAAAGTTTGGTCATAATGTGTGATGTTAGTGTATGATAAGCATTGGGAATTCATTTTTCCATGAATAATGGATAGTGGCTCTTGCACACTGTTTTTTCATTGTTGATGAATGACTAGTTAAATAAATAGAATTGTTGCATGCACTGAAAATTAAATGTAATGTATGTTGTATATATATTAGACCTTTTGTGTGCAACGAAAGTATGATTTTTGGAGTGTTGTTTAGTCATAGGACTGCTCGCGCTATGAATTGTTTTTGTTATATGTTGATTTAACAACTATTTTCTTGTGCCATTAAATTGTCAATGTATGATGGATTAATAACTAGATTACCTTGCGCCCTTGAATATCGATGTTGCATGATTGAATTAGAATTTTGGTTACTATTGGTCCCTTAAGTATTGTCAAATTATGATTTATTTACTAATTGTATTCTCTTGCGACTTGAAAAATAAAGTCGATATCTCATGTGTCTTGCATGGTTGATGTGTAAAAAATGGATTAATTACATAGAATGCTCATGCGCAATTCAATAATGTGATGTAGGACTAGTTGAGTAGTTAGACTCCTTGTGTGCACTAAAATATAATATAATGTATGGTTTTAGATACTAGTCTTCATGCGCGAAATGAAAATTTATTAAGATGGATGGTTGTTATTGTGATTGGTATTTGCGCTATGAACATAAATGATATTTTCTTTTGCGCCTTGGAGTTAATGTGGTCTATGTCGTGTTATACGAATGATAACTTGTGCGCCATGCTTAATTATGGACTAGGATTGTTGGATTGATGAATTTGATTTCATTGATGTTGTCATTTTAGCATAGTTAGTTGGGACTTGATTGTATTAATGGGATGTAGACACCTCCTTGTTCCTCGGAATAGTCGCCAGCCCTGAGACCTTAAATGGTTAAAATCAATTGGAACCTAGGCTTGAGAGTTGATTATGTGTCCCAGAGGTCTTAACCTTGCAGGGTAGGTTGGACGGGTAGTATCTTATGTGATTCCTATGATTATCTTTATGATCCTTAGGTTATCGTTATGTTATCTCATGTTATCCTGGTGTTATCTGATGATTATACTTATGAGATGAGTTGAGAAATTCATGACTTGTACTGTTTATGCGTCATTATTAATTGTAGAATGCAATGATTTTGGATTGTTGTTTATTTGTGTTAATGCATCGATATCTATATCGTTATTCATGGTGATGATGTGTCAGCTTTGTGTCATGATTGATTTTTAATTCATTAATATGGTTTTGTTAATATATTGGATGATGTGTCGATGATGTTGCTATTAACTGTGATGTATAAATTTCCTAAAGAAAGAAAAAAAAATCCTTTCGTGCTTCGACTTTTCTCTTACATAATGGAGGGTTGTTACATATGGTATCAAAGCGGGTTAAAACCTATGACTGGGGATCATTGCACCTTCCACTGTATAGCCACTTGATTAATAATTTATCACTAATTAAATTGAATTGTGTCTGTGTAGATAATCATGGTTAGAGGACATCATAGAGGCATATGACATGGTGCTAGGGGAGAAGGTGATATGCCTCCAGTAGCATTCATGCTAGAGGGGTCTAACCCCCAAGGAGAAGAACAATTCAATGGACAAGAAAAAATTGTTGTGGGGGATGTGGTTGGGTTATTGAAGTCCTTTCAGAGGATGTCAGAGTCCTTGATTAGCCATATAGATAGAGATGAGGCCAGGGCATCAATACCCCCTGAGGGTCCATCGCACACCCCAATCGATACTGGTATCATTCACCGAGAAGTCGATAAGGTCAAGTTTCTCGAGTTCTTGGGTGCCACGGATGGCGCAACCGCCAAAGCATGGTTGGATAACATGGTGATGCTCTTTGCAGTTTGTGACTATACCTTCAACATGAAAGTATGCATGGCAGTATTTCAGTTGAAGGGGAGCACTCTTCTATGGTGGAAGATATGCCTTCCACAACTGAACATGGTCGTCGAAGACGTGTCATGGGAATTGTTCGAGGAGTGGTTCTGGGAGAGGTATATGTCTGAGGAATTCATTGAGCGCCATCTCAATGAGTTTAATGCCTTACGATAGGGTGGTCATATAGTGCCCTAGTATGAGTCTTGTTTCATGGAGTTGCTTAGGTATTCTCCACATATGAACACCGAGAAGCTTAAGTTCAACAAGTTCATGTTCGGACTTAACGTCAGCATTCATGCAAAAGTGAGGATATTAATGCCTCAGAAGTTGCACGATGCTATCCAAAAGGCCGTCATAGATGAGGAAGAGATGATCAATAGGGGTTAGAGCAGGACTCTTGTGAGACCGACAGGACAGGCGAGATCTGGTGTGCAACAACATCAGACACCAGCTAGACATCCATCAAGGTATCAAGGCACTCTGAGAAGATTCATGTTCATGACACCATGATGACTGGTGCCTTAGCAGTGGACTCCCTACCAAGGACCACAACACCAACAACAACGTTGTCCGCAGCAACAACAGTTTAGGCATGTTGAGCAGAACAAACCAGGGTTCCAGGCCGGTGAGCCATCGACTTCTACTTCAGGGACCAAGAGTACTGGATCAAATACTAGGTGATGGACATGTGGATATCCACATTACCAACTTTACTGCTCAGTTGAAAGGGCCAGAGCAGTCGGTTCAGTTGGACACACTACCATAGGATATTTTCACAAGGCCCACCAGATTCATGTAGTAGTGAATAACCACGAGGCCGAGCACCAGTCTACTGTGCTCGAGATGTCAGGTACCATCACGGACCAGAAATTTAGTATTTTGATAGATCCATGTGCTACAGAGAGATTTATTTATGGTGTTGTGCTAAAAATAATTAAGTTAAATGCAGTCGAACATGATAATTTTAGCTATGTGGAAATGGCTTTGGGAGCCAAGAATAAGGTTGGAGGAAAGGTTATGGACTGTATCCTTAACTTGGGATATTTTGTCACAATGGCCAACTTGTATGTCATGATACTAGGATATTATGATGTCGTAATTGGTATTTATTGGTTGGAATAGCATGAGGTAGTACTCAATTGTAAGACGAAATGGTTGAGTTTGATCGATGATAAGGGACAGAGACAAGTGATTGTAGGAAGAAACCGGGGAGTTTCTCTAAAGTTCATCTCTTCCCTTCAGCTATGGAAGAGAATGTACAAGGGATGCAAGCTATATGAAATCTTAGTGTTGAATGACAAGGGCATGGCAGAAGAACTAGGAAAACTTCTGGTAGTACGTGAGTTTGCGTACATGTTATAAGAAGAGTTACCAGGTTTTCCACCCAAAAGGGAATTGGAATTTACCATCGAATTAAAACCTAGAAATGAACTGATAGCAAGAACACCTTATCGGATGTCGAACCCTGAGCTACATGAGTTGAAAATTCAACTGAAAGAGTTGTTGGACCTAGGACTTAGACATACAAGTGTGTCACCTTCGAGTGCGCCTGTTATTTTCATACAGAAGAAGGATGGGTTGTGGAGACTCTGCATTAACCACCATCAATTGAACAAGGAAACGATCAAGAACCAATATCCATTTCCAAGAATAGACGATTTGTTTGGTCAAATGAAAGGTGCGACAGTGTTTTCGAAGATCAACTTGAGATCAGGGTATCACCAGTTACGGATCAAGGAGGAATAAATTCCTAAGACCACATTCAAGATGAGGTTTGGACATTATGAGTTTATCATGTTACCGTTTGGACTGAAAAATGCCACAGGGTATTTATGAGCTTGATGAATGGGGTGTTCCGCGAATACTTGGAAAAGTTTGTTCAAGTATTCATTGAAGATATTTTGATATATTCTCAGACAATAGAAGAACATGATGAACATTTACGCTTGGTACTATAGTGTTTGCGAGAGAAAAAATTACACAGGAAACTGTTGAAATGCTCTTTTTATTAATCGAGGATTCATTATTTAGGGCATGTTATCTCCGACGAAGGTATCTATGTGGATCCAATGAAGGTAGAGTATATTATTGAATGGTTTGTGCCGACCATTGTCCCCGAAGTATGTAGCTTCATGGGTTTAGAGGGATATTATTGATGGTACATTAAAGGTTTTTCAAAGATAGAAAATCCGATTACGAAACTGCAGAAGAAAAACAAGAAGTTTGTATGGACCAAGAAATGCACAGAAGAATTTTGAAGGCTCAAGGAGCACAGAAGAAATGCACATGGACAAGGAATTCTTGGTATGCACGGATGCATCCAAGGAAGGCTTAGGCAGAGTCTTGATGCAAGACAGTAAAGTGATCGCTTACATCTTAAGAAAATTAAGAAAGCATGAGGAGAACTATGTGACACATGATTTGGAGTTATTAGCAATTATGTATTCCTTGACAGTATGGAGACTCTACCTGATTGGATGGAAATTCAAACTAAAAACAGACCGTTGTGATTTGAAACACATTTTTACGCAAAGTGACTTTAACAAACAACAAAGGATTTGGTCAGAACTACTTAACGAGTACGATTTTGAGATTGCCTAGATAAAAGGAATAGTGAACAGAGTGGCAGATGCGTTGATTAAGAGACCATGCATATTTTTGTTGATATCTCTTCAGACGAACCTTTGTGAAAAGATTCTAACTATACAACGCGATGATGACTGGTATAACGAGGTTAAGGAATTTATCGGACAAGACACCATGTTGGTACCAAAATTTAAGTGATTTATTATGGACAACGATGGATAAATGAGATACAATAACTGGATTTACGTACCTCCCAACGATGAGTTGAGAAGTTTTATCTTGAATGAATCTCATAGAGTAGTGTACATGGCTCATCCAGGAGTCACGAAGATGAGGGTAGGACTTAAACCCTTATTCTTCTAGAAAGGAATGAAGGCATACATAGTTAACTACCTAGAGATATGTCTAGAATGTCAGTAAGTGAAGGCTGAACATAGGCATTACTGGCATGATTACTACAACCACACGCTATTTCAGAATTGAAATTGGAGTTAATTTTGATGGACTTCATTATCAGATTGTCACTGATGACAAGGAGGCATGACTCGATTTTTGTGGTAGTAGACACTCTGATGAAGAGTGCACATTTTATCCCTGTGTGTACCACATATCAGGAACCAGACATAGATAGAGTCTTTATCAATGATATTGTGATATTGCATGGCATGCCTAAAAGGATCATATCCGATTGAGGATCAATGTTTACAGGATGATTTTGGACTAGTTTCCAAGAGGCCTTGGGAACCTAAATTAATTTTAGTACCACGTATCACCCAGAGACAGATGGGAAGATAGAAAGAATGAACCAAATATTGGAATATATGTTGCGTATGTACGTGATGGACCAACATAAGAATTGGGAGGAGTTCTTTCCATTGGAAGAATTTGCATACAACAAAAACTATCAAGGCACCATTAACATGGCTCCATTTGAGTTTATGTACATGCGACCATGTCAGATGCCTTTGAGATGGGATCAACTTGAGGATTGGGTCTTGGTAGGGCCAGAAGTGATCCAAGAAATGGAAGAACAAATGAAAACGATAATACAAAGGATCAAGGAAGTGCCATATCGACATAAGAGTTATGTTGATGTGCATCGCGTTGAATTTAGTTATGAAGTTGGTGATCGAGTCTTCTTGTGGGTGAAACCACACAACAGTTCAATCAAGTTTGGGTAGGGTGATAAACTCTCTCCTAGGTTTGTGGGACAATTTGAAGTTGTGGAAAATAAAGGGCCCATGGCCTATCGACTCGCCTAGCCTAATTATTTGAGGTGTATTCATGATGTTTTTCATTTATCTATTTTGAGACATTATGTTAGCGATCCTACACATGTGATTGACATGAGTTCTTTGCAGGTATCAGATGATGGTGCACTCACGGCCGAGCCAATCCACATTCTGGACCATTACATTCAATAGCTACGACGTCGAAAATTCGATCAAGTCAAGTTCCAGTGGGACAATTATATTCCACACTCGACCACCTGGGAGGACACATATGATATGTGCAAGAAGTTTCCATTTTTGTTTGAAAGTTATACATTTATATCTTGTCAGATACTTTAATTACTGCACATTATAATGTGAAACTTCGGGACAAAGTTTAAAAAAAGAGGGGGTGTATTTAACATCCCTCTCTTGCATGCACATGATATGACTTATTCTTCGATTACACTTGCGTGTGAGTGATTTGGTTTAGTATATGGTTGTCCGTTTCACTTATGGATTCTGATGATGATGCTTATGGATTATTATGTTATGTTATTTGATATCTATGCATAGATAGGTGCTATTGATGTATTTCTCTTGAGTGTGTAGGACACTTGATAGATTGAGGATGTTGATGGCATCGGTGGACCTCCTTGGACTCTGGATCGAGTCAGGGAGTGGATTGTATATGGTTTTGGTATATTTGTTTATGCATATGTGACCTATGATCAAGTATATTATGATTTTGTTTATGGATCGTTGACATGTTTCATTGATGGATGCAGGATGATGATTTCTTGCTAATCAAACTCACATTAGGAGTATAAAGGGGCCATGCACAACAAACATAAATTGAGGGAGAGGTGTTGAAACAACCCTGCCACATCCTACTAGCGCTCCCTTCGTGGATCAAATTGTAGGTTAACGATTACCTAGTTCGAGAGATCCATGATCCCGTGAGGGAAGACTGAGACAGTCGCTCACGAAGATTCTAAGGGGTGCACAATAAGGAAGGGTCAGTATTCCTTAGAGGCCCTTAGTCTCTCACAAGGTTGCATGATGGAGTATTGACTCCAAGGGTTGGAAAACTACCAAAATCAGTCAAAGGAGAGTGGCACCCTTGGAGCATGTAGTGCGTATTGAAGGGCACGTTGCATAAATAAAACATGAATAAAGGCAAGTGGCACCATTGGAGCACATAGTGCATCTTGAAGGGAACGTCACGATTTTAATAATGGTGAGTCAATGAACCTAGGTGCCTAGAAAACAATATTTTGTTTTGAAAGGGCCAGCCTTAAAATAAATGTTAAATGAGTAAATTTTTATTAATTATAAAATTCCCTTAAAAATTCTAAGCCTAGTTCAAAATTAATCCTAGGTCTAAATAGGGTAAGAAGACTAAAAACTAAATAATAAATTAATAAAAGGGGGATGAAGGAAAAAAAACAAGTTAAGAATCTAAAAGAGAAATATTTTATCTAAATATTTAATTACTGATTATGTGCAAGACATGCTAAATTGGAACTTAGACAAGAAGGAAAATGAATGTAAAAAGGAATGTGGAAACATAGAAATGAATCTAGTCTATTCTAACTAAATAACTTTCCTAAATAAAACACAACTAAGTTTTAGAAAGACGTCAGACATTAACAGGAAATAGAGGGAATAAAGGAACAACAAGGAGTGCTTTTAGGATGGGTGAGGGAAATTGACATTTAATTAAATAAAATAAATGAATTTCTGGTGCAACTAAGGGATCAGGTGACAAGTCTACAAGGGAGAGTGTTTCCAAATTAAATTTTAATAAAAATAATTAAACATGAAAATGGAAAGTGGTCACTAAGAATAACTCTATAAAATTAATGAATGAGAAGAGGAATGGATCATAACTTGTATGTGTAAAGTTATGCTGCCAAAATTTCTTTGACTGATTTTTCTTGTGAGAGTTGGGATACCCAACTCTAAAAGAGAGTGGTAGCTCGACCTTGCGAGGTGAGCTGGGAGCTATAGTTTTGTGGTTGTGGTTGTGTGTGGCCCCTTTGTGGCTCAGGGGACTAAGGGGGAAGAAGAGTACCCCTAGCATTGGCTGGGAGGTACCAGTGAGTTCTGAATGATTAGAAAGACGGGAGATGGATGGAGCGCAAGCGTTAGAGAACATATTCAAAACCTTGTCTTCTGTTATGATACTCTCTTGAGGATTTTAATTGAAAACCTTTAATTTGTAATGATTTTTTTTTTATATTCCTCAAGAAATGTGCTTAAAAATTGATGTATAGATCTCTGAGAGTGATCTTAGTTCATAATTTTCATATTCGCTGATGAGGCTTAGCTAGTATGATGTTTCTCGTTATGCTCGTGATTTTTTTTCTGAACCCTCAATGATATTTCCTTCAATTTCTTTGTGATTTCCCTTCTCAGCGACTAGCTTAGTGTATTCACCTCTATGCCCTTCCTTTTCCTTGAACAATTATTGCATGTGATTTCCCAGCTATAGATTTGTGTTCACATCCTAAACTCTATGTTTTTTTTTTCAAATCTCTGAGATATTTTTCTCTGCGTCTTTTTAAATTCACCTAGTGAATAGAATTCATATTCTATGTAGTTTTCTCCATGAATTGTACAATTATCTTTGCATTTTTGCTTCAAACCCTTGCCCGGACGGATAACATCTCCTTTCTCTAGGTTTTTCCATGGATTAATTTTCAGATGGATAACATCTCCTTTCTCTACATTTTTCCATGGATTAATTTCCAGACATATAACATCTCCTTTCTATGCACTTTCTCGGTTAATTTAACCCCTATTTACCTCTGAGTTTTATAAAACCTTCGCCTAGCAAATTTGGGCCTCTCTTGCAGCAATATAACCCTCAAGGAGTTGTGTTTATTTTTGTTTTTCTCCTAGAATTTCATCTTGAATTTCGCCTAGTGTCATCCATGCTATGTACAACGATATTCTCCCTAAATGCTCAACGATTTCTGATGTCTTTACACGGCATTTTGTTCTTAACTTTTCCCAATGTTTTTGGGCTTATACAACAATTTTATCCTCTAATTCTCAGCGTTTTGGGGGAGAGCGCAAGGCTCGAAACATCACTCCTTTGCCTAGAGAATTTTGGGGCCAATGCCGAGTGAAATTCATGGACCTTTCCCTACAACCATGCATCTTAGTACCCTGCGATTGTGTGTGATATCCTTACCCTACGTGTGGAAGGGAATCCACGTGAAATTTTTTCTTCAGCAATCGCGATATTTACCAGTGACCTTGGGTATCTATTCTCAGCTATCTAACTTTTATATTTCCTTCTTCTCCTTCCACGGTTGGTGCATCAAATCTTAGCTTGAGTTTTGTCCTCCTTAAACTTGTATTCAATTGGCAGCATCTCCCAACCTTCAAACGTTTTTTTTCCTAGTGTATTTACTCTTCCTACCACAACGATTTCACAACCACCTTCTCTGCATTGTGCAGGTGTGTTCCTCAGCATCTTTATCCTTGTTTTAAGAAGCGGTTTAATATCCCTGGCCATCGATGTTTTAATTCTTCATTCTTCGTGAAATGCCATCTGTATACTCAATGGTTTTTCCTTCTAATCAACTTGTGCCGGGGTAATTGAAATCATATGTATTGTTGTTAATTATTCATTTAGTTGCCTCTTAATTGTTCAAACTAAAGGTTTATTACATGATGATTAAATGTTATTAATTGTACCTTTAGATGTTTATTATTGTGTGTAATAAGTTATGTGGTTTATATGGTCGATTAAAATGTGTTGGGCCCCAATTAATAAAATTTTATTCATATTTTATTCAATTTTAAGAATTATGGGATAGAATTCCAAAATGATAAAATGGTATCCTTATTTAATTCAAAATTGCACTATTTGATTATGGTCATACATCCTTCAACACTATGGTTATTTTATTATTTCCTTTTTCATTTTCTAATTCTATGTGGCTTTGGTCAATCCACCTTTATCACATATTTAGTTAGTCTTACACTTTTAATAACATATTACATA
>SNQJ01S0070264.1:3268-20253 GCA_010110895.2 Picea sitchensis | reverse complement strand
TGGTAGGCATACCTTAAACTCTGTGTCCGGTGTCGATCCCTTTGCACTTAGTTGTTTCCTGACTACAAGTCTCCTCCCAAGGATGACCTGCATTCACCAAAAGACAAACAAGAAACTACAAGAATGCATTCTACATATGGATTAGTGGGTTAGACATCATAAACAAGAAATGCAAATAAATCATATAAGTTTGAGACGTCATTTGGTGGGACGGAAAAATTACTTCTTTATATTAATCTCACAAAAAGTCACTTACAACATGAGACCAATACTGCTCCTCGAACGTGCTCCTGGGATCCTCTTTACCATGCACCAACTGCTTCCATGTTTTCTTCTCCTCTTTAGTTCTCTCTTAGGGAAATGGCAAGGGCTTTGCAATTGGGGCAAATGGGGATTGATAAAACGGGCAGAGTTTCTTTGCTCTCATGCTTCCCCTTGCAATGGGACCCCAACCCCTTCTTTTATAGGCTAGAAGAGATAGTAATGGTTGGGTTGACTGGATATGGGCAGTCAAATGGTTAAGTAACGGACCGGAAACCATTATCCTATGAAAATTTCCATTTTTCGCGATATTTTGTGAGTGTACACTGGCTATACTGGGGCAGCATGCATGTGTACGCGACCAATAGTGGTGCAGGGTGTGTACACCTTCAAAGCAATGGTTTTTTGAAGATCTTGTTTAGTGATGGCTTGCCAAATATAGCAATATAAATGGCTTGATGCTAGGTATGCATGTCTGGTGCAATTTAGGGTTATAACAAGGCCCACAATCCTCCTTAAGTCTCCATGTGTCCTCCTGACGAAACCACGGTTTCAATTGTGGCCCACCCTCGATATTTTAAACTTCGTGCAACTCTTGTCCCCAAAATGCTATGAGATCGTCGATCTTGCGATCTTGACGATACTGTCTGAATCGACGGTTCATATCTACACCTCTCAAATCTACGGACCAAATCTGTCCCTCTTAGATCAACGACTATGATCTCTTCACAATTCGAGACTTCGGGGTTTTGAAATCTCAAACCCCTCTTCTTCTGTACTTTAAACTTATGGAGCTGACGATTTGTAGACACATTTCCTGCTCAATCAACAGTCTTGCTTCCACTTCAGGTGTTTCACCATTTAACCCAAATCACCGGTCCTCCAACCCACTTCTCGATCGACGGTTGAGATCTCTTTCAGGTTTCGTACTTATGAGATCTCAAGTACCAAACCTTCTACCCAATGACTTTTATCTGAAGGCTACAATCCTCTGATGCATTTTCTCCTAATCTGACGATCGAGGATTACTTCGGGTCCTTTCCTGGAGCTCACAGATTTGTGCCACATGTCCTCCAAATCCAACGTCTATGAATCACTTCAAGACTTTACCCGGAGTTCATAGATTCACGCCACGTCTCCCTTAGATTTGTCGGTCTAGGTTCACTTCAGGTCTTCGGGCCTTTGGTGTTTGGAAATATCAGTTCTCAAACTAAAAACCGGACTACAATGTTCTCGGAACTCTCGATCTATTGACAAGTATCCCCATGCCAATCAACGACTCATGGATCTTTGGCTCTTTGGGCTTAGAGAATCTCAAGTTTCAAACTTGCCTCTTCCCAGACTCATGGTATCTTACGACTCATATCTACTCTGGTGATCCGACTCTTGAAGTTTACCCTGAACAATCTGACGGTTCAAATTTGTTCCTGCGATAGGACGACTGATATTCTACTTTGGGTTTCTAACTCTTCAGGCTTCAAAAACTTCGAGTCTCAAACCTTGACAGGTTCTCTCTCCCGCGCGTGCGAATGTTAAGACTCATGCACCCTCCTCAGATCTGATGGTTGAGATTTACTTCGGTTGATATGATGATTCAGATTCACTCCAGCTGATCAGACGGGTGAGATTTACTTCAGACTTCCGGCTCTCCAAGATTTAGAAATATGAAGTCTCAAACTTGCCTCCTCTTGAACAAATTCCTCTCGAGTCCATGATTTTTCACCACATGTCCCTCTGGATTGAGTGGTCCAAATTCACTTCTGGTCTTTAGGGTTCGGGAATTTCAAATTTTAACCGAAAACTCTCTAACAGATTTCTCCTGAGTCCATGATCCATCGCCCCGTATCCCTCTTGATGATGGACGGTCCCAAACAACTTCGAGACTTCAAAAATTTGGTAAGTCCTCTTCTTCTGCATGTGCAAGGTACTAAGGTTCATGCACCTTGTTTAGATTAGAAGACTGTCGAGCCTCTGCAAGGTGATCCAACGACCATTGTCTCTCCTCCTACCATGATTGTGACTTTCTCTGACTTAGAAGGTTTTCTAAGTGCTCAAAGGATTCGACCTTTGGTCCTCATATGGGTCTGTCTCTTGGATTTTGTCTACACTCCTGAAAGTTCTATCTCTTCTGAGCTTGATCTATTTGAAGGTTTTCACCGTCCAACGTGCTCCTTGCGTTTTAGGGATTGCTTCAAACTCAGATCAAAGATCAACGATGATCGATGGTTCACAGGAATTGCGGGGTCCCAACATGTGGATTATTTACCAGGGAGTTTGACCTCTGCAATCTAGAAAGTGATTGCTCGATTCTAGTCTAACCGGGACCGTTGATCCTCCAGCCCATCGAATTTTCACCTTCGTGCTCCATAGTGATTCCCCACCCTCGATATTCGTTCATAGATTGATGATGCATATCGATTGCGGGGTCTAACATGACCTTTGTACAACTTGACATCTCGGAGACTCGAGCTCCAAAGTTCCTAGACCCAGGTCACATGGATATTCATAAAACTCCGGGGCTATGATCCCCGCTCTTAGATGGGTTTTTGGTTAAGGGAGTAAGCGCAATTTCAGAGTCTCCTAGACTACTGGTCTAAAGGAAACACCTTCCCAACTCATAGAGCTTTAAGCTATGAATCATGGCAAGGTAACTTGAGAGGTTACCAAATCATTAAATATGCCCAAAGGCTTGCTCCGACTCCAGAATGACGATGTAAATTCTTGGGGAAAGCGCCTTCGAGTGATTAAACTGGGGCATATGGAAATTTAAGCAGAATTATAGGTTCTCAAGGAAACGAATGCATACTCATAACTTAATCATTTAATACAGAGAAAGAAACCTTTATAGACATGTAAATACTCAGATGCATCCATTATTTACAATTCAAAACATAAGGTAAGAAAACACTTATCAGAACCATAGAGTGTGATGTGACTGCGTAAGAAAACAATTATCAGAACCATAAGGCACGATGCACTGATGAGAGGGGTGATCGTTTCCACACAACCATAGGTTCGTACCACTCCTAATGATTTATCACTACTACCCTAAGCTTAGCTAATGCATGATTTGAGATTCAACTTTACTCCTGTTCAACAGAAGCTAGGGATGAAGAAGTTACCTCCTCCCAATACAGAACAGACGAGGATTTAGCTGCCACTCCATCCCAGGTCACCCCCATGTTTGGTGATCAACTCATTATTCCTCTTTCATTCCTTCCTTGGACCCAAGAGTTTCCACTCTCAAGATTTTCTCCTCAGGCATCCCTCTCATCCACCACGCCTCCCTCTTGCCTCCTAAAGATTGCATGTGGCCCTAACCTCATCAAGGTGGTCGCGAGGAAGCCCACTCCATGTAAGTAGTCTCCCACACCCCATTAACCGAGGGCTCCTCCCACCCACCAACCCCATGAGAATCTACCGGCCCGAGGGCCATTGCCTTTGATCCCAGAAAATTCAATCCCATCATGGATCCCATCTCATGGATGTCAATCGAACCATTCCTGGTCCTCCAACCACCTCTTCACAACATTTCCGGTCCTCCAGCACATCCCCTTCTAATCATGCAAACACAACCATCTTCTATTAAAATAATTAGAATTTAAATTCATCAACCTTATACACAAGGTCCATCAAAATCAAACATTCAGACTTTAAGCTTCCATAACCCTCAACCCATAGTTACATTTAACAAAACAAAATGTTCACGGTGCCAGAGCACAGGTATCATATCATACCATATCGGTCATCAGACAACGGTAATGGAAAACTACTGGTACTGGCATTGCCATATATCATGCGCATAAAGGTATCATGGCTACATATGGTATCATACATTTTCGCTGCATTTGGCAATTTACTATAATTGATTTGGTACTATATTGGTATATCATACGCATATCATTTCCAATGCACACCATCGGCAACGACATTAGAAACGCATTGGTAATACACGGTACGGCATCATACGGTAATTGAAAATATATTGGTATCCAACTGTACTGGTATTACATTTGGTACTATGGCTGTTACTGGTATGGTATGGTATTGTTACTGGTATTGGCATGGTACTGGTATTTTCGGTAATAGCATGTAATGGTATAATGGTATCGGTATGAAAATGGTGCATGCAAATGTGGTACTGGTATCGTACTGGAGCAAGCATATGGCATTGGCAAATGCACATTGGCATTGGTTTTGGCATTGGTATGGGGTATTTTGTAGCTATTGGTATTGGTATTGCATTATATGGTATGATATCGGTATTGTATTGGTATTATATTGTATTGAAATTTGGTATTGGTGGTATTGGTATGGTATAGTATTCATATGGTTTTGTATTGGTGGTATTGGTATTAGTGTTGGTATGGTATTGGTATTGGTATTGGTGTATTACATTGGTATGCATATCATATTAATGCATACCATTTCCATGCAATGGTATTTATATTGGCATGCAATGGGTATGGTATTGGTATTGGCATGGTATGGATTGGTATTAGTATTGGAAAGGAATACAGGCATTGCTATTGGTATGGTATAGCATGGTATTCATATTGGTATGGTATTGGTATTGGTATGGCATTGGCATGGTATTAATGCATACCATTACTAATACAATGCATCCAATGGTATTACAGCTGGTATGCATGGCATGGTATTGGTATGGTATTGGCATTGTTATTGCAAGGAAATGGTATGGCATTAGTATTGGTATTGGTATTGGTATTGCGCGGTATTGTATTGGTATGGTGCTGGTTTTCAGCATGTATTGGTATTGGTATTCTGGGATTTTGCAAGAGAATTTTTAACAATGGCAATGAGTGTGGAATCCTTATCTCTTGCTATTTTTACTGTGGGTGATTAGAGAGATATAGTTTGTTTTGGTCCAAGAATCCTATTCTAAAATAATAGATTGTGTACTATGGTACACATTATGTTATGTAAATGTGGTGAAAAATACTAAATATTGTGGTGATCCCCTTTGGAATATTAGAGCTCATATGAAGACACATGTTTATATGTTGTTGGTGTTGAGAGACAAGTTACTTTTTTTGAGATCATTTGCAAAGGAGAAGCAACTCAAGGGCTTTGCATGTGTTCACTTTGTAATATGAATGAATAAATTATCACCCATGTATTATTGAAATGAACCTATGTTAGAGAAGGTCCAAGGTAAAGAAGGCCCTATGAATGCTGGATGAGAATCAAAATTGTCCAAATAGTAGGAAAATATAAATAAATTTAAAACAAAGACACCTCTATTAGCAAAACTATAACATATCGAGCCACAAAACAAGGGCTAGTATTTCCAAACCCCATAAATATGAAAATGAATATTCCAAGTTCATAATATTCAAAGGGAAAATAAAATGACAGGATGCAAATGGGGAGCCATTGAAAACTAGGAAAAGCAAGGGATCCTTTAGTACTATTGATACCTTGTTCTCCATCCTTATTACAAAGTCGGTCCACTTTTATTTTGTAACATTTCTTTCTCAAAATGAGTTGGATGCCAACCACATTTGTCCTCCTGTCAAAACATAGCACATGAACTAGTTAAACTAATAAATATGTAACGCCTACTTTTCTAGGAAAAAACAAAAACATTTCACATAATAAATAATTACAAAGGTACAGATCAAGTCTTGTAAACCTTTTTGGCCACTACGATGCATGGCTTGGAGTTTTGCAAACCTAGCTTTGGAGGCTTTGTCCCGAAACATAAAGTAAGTCAATTGAACTGAAAGTTATCCCCTCCACAGGAACTCTCCTAGGTCGTAAGCCTGAAGATCAACCTTTAATCTTTTGGAAACTATTTTTTCAATAATAATTGATGTGGGGTTTGATCAAGATGAATATCTATATTAGACTGTGGTCTTTAAGATCGCCTTGTAATATCAACATTATGCCTTCATGAATGTGAATCTTAATAAGGATTAATCCTCAAGAGACGTAAGATATTGCTTTGAACCAGGACATAATTTCATATAAAAACAATAATGCTACCAATGGGTTTAAGAATTAAGGCAATAACTTATGATCTTTAAGTTAATCAATCAAGTAGTGAGATGATATTCACATGTAAATCGAATAAACATCAATAAAGAAATCATTCACTAATAAGATATCATAGAACATAAAAGAAAGGTCTGAAAACATAGATTTAAAGGAAGCTTGCAAGTTTCATATATTAAGAACAAGTCTCATTTACAAAGACATAGAAACCAAAACTAACCCCGCGGTTCATACTCAAATGCATTTAGGCCATAAACACAAAGATTCAGGATCCCAATTAAATGGACTGACATGCCCAAGTAGAAAGCCAAACTAATCTCTAGAAAAGATAGTGGAATGATCTCAAAATGAGGTCAATCCCCCATTTCATGGTCTTCATATCTTGTAGAGTCCCTGTGCAGTGAAGAATAGCCTTTCAAGGTTGATTGATGACTCTTCTAAGAGATAAAATTCAAAGTTGTTGAGATGTGCAAAATCCTAAATTTTGTTATTAACAAAAATAAAAGCAAATTAACTTGGCTTCCTTTTCTAATCCTTATGCATCCAAAATGGATCTTGAAACTGAATATAATTTCAATCATCTATCCATGATGAGTGTTTTCAAATGATTTTGATCTGTGAAAACATCGACCATGGCAAAATTTAGTCATTCAGCAGGTTTCCAAATTTATTAACATATAGAATCTTTAAAAGTTGTTCCAATTAAATCTCTCTCTTCTTTCGGTGGTTAATGAACAGTCGTCCTGTTCACCTAAACCACTGAAAACTTAGCTTTGTCAAAACTTCAAAATTTGCAAAAATGATTACCTTGATGCTTTGTTGAGTGTTCAAGGTCTTTTGGATGATGCAGCTCTTCCTCCTGCAGATATGCAAACTTCAACTTGCTATGTGGAAGACTCTGGTATATCTACCATTGTTGTAGCTAACTCGGCTATAGTTTCCAAACCTGTTTGCTTCTGTGTTGGAGGTTGAGAATCTTTTAATTTCAGGCTCAGAAGTCTAAGCTACCTGTACAGCTTCATGTTCTCCCTTATCAGCAGCCTGTTCCTGTCCTTGATTTTATCATGCTTTTCCTTGAGACTTTGGTTCATGTTGAAAAGTTTTGCATTTCTTTCAGTCAAGTCTGTATTTTCCTTTTTAATAACTCTTTCTAAGACTTCCATCTCATAGATTTTTTATAGGAGTTTATTGATTTTTTGAGCCTTAGATGCTTTAGGCTTGCTTGAAGAGGCTTTTGCTAATGGTTGAATGTGTTCATCTGGAGGAGTTGGTGAGGGAAAGTTGGGATAATCTTCTACAACTTGCTCAGCTTGTTCATCACCTTGTGTCTCTGCTAACTCCTTCTCTGGCTCTGAGTCACTGTATGGTAAGTTTAAAGGGTTACCTCCTTCAACAAGGTCCTTGGTCTGCTCACCCTCAAACTGTAACTTTCTTTTGGTTCTTTTTCTTTTAGCAGAGGATGATTATGTCGGCTCTCTTGGTGGTGAGATAACCTTCCTCTTTCTTAGGCTTCTCTTAGGGGTGAGAGAATTCTTAGCAATGGAATTCTTCCCCTTTTCATCCTATTGAAAATTGGTTTGGAACTCATTCCAAAATAGGAAGTAGTTCCAGTCTACTTGTTTCTTCTTTAATGACTCTTTAATAATAAGTGTAATCAAACCCTAGTGTGACAATCTGCTAGCCACCTTGGTAGGCTTTGCCTTGACTTATCTGGCCATTTTGGTGAGAGCTTTGTGTAGGTAGAAGGGAAAATTGATGGGAGACCTGCCTGTAAAATGATTCAATAACTTGAAGTGATAAAACATGACTCTATTGTATCTACCTTCACAGGTGATATAGACAAAGATTTGCTTTAGGAGAGATTGCCACTTAGGTTCTAGATAAGACATTGGTATGTCTTTTTTCCATGTAAGATCCTTGTGCAAAGGCTATAGGTAGGATCTAAATTCAATGTTTGAAGGCAAAGTTGATTTGAACCAGCAATCCCTTGTTCTAGGGAGACCATTGAACTCAGTTATGGCTACCTCATCAACCACAAATTCCTCTTTTCCCATTGTTGTTACTCTTCCATCATACGAGATAGCAAAGGATTCAGACACCTGTTGGTGAAACTCCACCAGTTTTTCACAGTATGCATAGACTCCTGCTTTCTTGAAGAACTCGAACACCTTAGGGCGAGCCTCAAGGTACCAAACTCCATCCAATTCAGCCCTTAGAACTGACCCTGCTTTCGGCATTTAGTAATTGCTAACCTGTACCTGTGACTTAGGAAAATATTCATGCTAGGGGGACAAAGACTCTATGATTTAGGGTGAAAGGGAGTATGACTTAGAGTAAAACAAATGAGACAGGGTGACTCAGAGTTCTAATCGCATAGCTCAACTACTAACCGAATCTAGACAACAGACTGACTGAATACAAGCCAAAAATTTTGAGTTTTGGTGAGATGTACAATTAAATTGAAATAGTATGGGATTCGAACTACCTGATAACTCGACTTGGCTTGATTGGTATGAAAATTGGCTTGATAAAGATCTGTTGAACTTGAACTCCACTCGGCAATCAACACAAAAAATGGGATTATGGTCTCTGAATATGCGTTTTCTTGATGAAATCAAGGGCTCAAGACTGTCACAATGACTCTCGGATTCAAATTGATAATTAATGGAATCAAAAAAAATATTAATTGGGGTCATAATAGATTTTTTTCCTCGTGACTGGAGATAGTGAGGGGCTATGCGACTAATCATTTCTGTTAGTCAATAATCACACATGAGTTTTTGTGTCTCTGTCAAGCCTTAATTCTGAAATGACAAATGTAGTTAAAAAAGGACAACAGGGTATCAATCTTCGGATAGATGCAATAATATCGTGCATACCTTACCACCTCCATGGACTTTCAGTGGTTATGTCTTCATGATTATGCCAATTGACAGCTAGCTCATGCCAAAGCACGATCTTTTCATTTTTCCCGTGGAAATTTTTTTGGTGGTTAACTGGGTTTTTTCTTTCCCCCTTAACTACCGAGAACGAAGGTTTTCGGTGGTTAATGAGCGCTTTTCAGGCTCACCTAAACCACGAAAACCTGAGATTATTTCTTTTGCCTGAAAAAACCAAATCAAAAGTTCTTTCCAAGTTTATTTACAAAAAATAGACTCTCTAACATGCCTGAAGAAATTTTCAAATAAATTTTTTGAACCACAGTCTATCATCTAAAAAGCAAAATCTCCATCAATTTATTTGAGGAGATAACATAACTATGCACACATAAAATATAAAAATTGTTTAAGAAATTTGATATAATATTATGAGAAAATTGAAATACATGGATACTCTCCTCACCAGATTTTCTTCATGCATCCGACTTCTCATATGATCTTACAAGTTCTTTCCATACTTTTATACTGACATCAATTGGCCTTTTTTTGAGCCTTAGCTCGAGTGAGATTTTTTTTATCTTCTTTGTTTGATTGTGCCTAAATCTCTTGCAATTTTGAGACCTTTGTATTTTCACCTTTTTTACTGACCAACCTATGCCAAATTCAGACTCCATGTCATGAATTATAGCTTTATGCAGGTTCATTGGTATATTTGAGAATGACAAATGGAGATACTATTTGAACCATTGAAGGCATGATTCCTTTAACCTATTCACAAAAACCTTCCCGACATTTGACATTCTGATTTTTGCCTGAAACCATGTCATATTTTATCCTTGTATCATAGTTCCCAATGCAAGTTCCAAAACATGGCATGGTAGATGAAGTTTAGGTCCCAGGAGTGTCTTTGACATTGGAGGTCTCCCCTCTCTATTCCATATTCCTAGAGGTCATCGTATATGATTTCCTCCTTGATTTTATGCTCGATCCAAGAGTGGTTGGGGAATCAATTGATTCCCTTTCACAAGGTTGATTTTCTTGCAATGTCTCAGGGGTCTTAGTGGATCATTTTTCTATGTAATTTGCAAGCATTTTCAAGTCTACACCGTCAAGTTTTTTTATGGCCTCTATCCCCAATATCGAAGCCAATGCATCTTTCTCCTGGTCAGTCTCATGTCCCTAGATATATAAAATAGTTTTTTTGTGTTAAAATTTTCAATAAAAAACAAATAACTAAAAATAAAATAAAATAAATGAGACAATTAAAAATCTATAAATTGAGAAGGACTTACCTCATTATGGATATAATGTGTTTGCTTCCCTCTACTTGACATTTTAAGCAAGCTAGGGAAAATCCCTTCTGTCAGGATTTGGGCAAGTGGACTTTGCGACGATTTTTGAAGGTGATTATTTCTTCTCTCTTCTTCTTGGTCTTTTTTTTCCTATTCTAACAAGGATAAGCAAATGTCAAAATCAGATAGACCATAAAATATGAGGAAATTTATATGTAAAGAGGTTGAATTATGAAAATTGAAAATTGTTTTACTTGAAAATCTCAGTTCTCCCTTTGAAACCCCCAAATCGTGCTTTGTTCTTACCCTATCTATGTTCGCCCTAGGAAACACCCAAATCGTGTTGGATTCCAAATCTAGTTTGAAAATTAGTTGGTATGCTCACACCTAGTCTCCCTTCACCCTAGGAAACACCCAAATCGTTTTGGATTTCAATTATAGTTTGAAATTGAGTTGGTCTGGTCCCAGACTATCTCCTTTCGCCTTAAGAAACACCCAAATCGTTTTGGAGTCGCCCTAAGAAACACCCAAAACATGTTGGAGTCAAAATTCAGCAGGAAATTCACTTGAACTATCACACTCTATCTCCATTCTCTCTGGAAAATAGTCAAATCATGTTGGAGTCGAAATGTATAAGGGAATTCAGTTGGACAGGTCACAATCTTTCTCCAATCGTCATAGAAAACTCCCAATTCGTGTTTTTTTAATTCTTCCCCTTGCCCGCAGATATATGCATTTTTTAGGTTTTACATATCAGTGGGCATATTTGTCCCCTTGCCCACGGGTATTTTTTTTTTTTTTTTAATTTATACATATCAGTCAACACTAAATTGGGCGCCATCTACACCTAGTTTAGCGTTGATTTATCTCCTTAATGTAATCAACTATGGGTGCAAAAAACACTAGGGATTGCACCTAAATATGGTCAAAACGTGTCCATTTTGGGCCTAAACGGTGATCCACCATTGATCCAATCACATGCAGTTCTCAACTACAACATTACTCAAGACAATGTCTCACCTTTAGTAGCACATTCACTATCTATCCCTATGGTTTGGTTGGATCATGATCTAAATAAAAAAATCCTTATGTGACCACTACCACCATTTTCACATCCTCCACTGATAGAGTATGAGTCTTTGAATCCTTTGAACAAGTTAGACTTGTAAATTGATATTGTAGCTTCACACTTGGGATCCACCAATCCACTCTCTTTTCCCATGTGTTAAAGTGGTCTTTCCTCATTAACCATGAATTTCGATGATGATGAAAAATTATTTGATGCTATACCTTGTTTAAATAGTCCTTGGGATAACCTCCACTTTAGTTCTCCTATTCACTTCCTACCTAAGCTACCCACTCCACTAGCATTCCATTAGACTCCATCTCCTCTATAAATATCTTTGATTCTTGCCTACTAGCACCCCATATCACACTTGACATTGACACCTTGGACCACTCTTATGATCATTGATTTTTCAACCACATGGATTCTTGTTTAATATTTTGAGGATACAAACACTTCCATGATTTTAATTACTCTTGATAAATCTAATAAGATTTTTGAATTTATGTTTCATAGATGCGCCAATTTGAACTAGATATTGATATTTTTGTACCTTTGCATGATTTAGTTATCCATGGTTAGCTTAGCAAAAATGTAGCAAATATGTAGCAATTTTTATCACCCCTATTGACTTCAACCTTATTTTTAGGTGTAATTATGTATGGTATGGTATGGTATTGGTATTGGTATGGTATGGTATGGTATATTATGGTATTGATATTGGTATGGTATAGTATGGTATGGTATGGTATGGTATGGTATTAGTACGCAATGGTATTGGTATTGGTATGCAATGGTATGGTATTGGTATTAGTATTGGTACTGGTATGGTATAGTATGGTATTGACATTTGTATGGTATATTATGGTATGGTATGGTATGGTATTGTTATTGTTATTGTTATTGTTATTGGTATGGTATGGTATGCTATTGGTATTGGTATGGTATTGGTATGGTATTGGTATTCTCCACTTTAGTTCTCCTATTGACTTCCTACTTAAGCTACCTACTCCACTAGCATGCCCTTAGACTCCATATCCTCTAGAAATATATTTGATTCTTGCCTACTAGAACCACATATCACACTTGACAATGATACCTTGGACCACTCTTATGATCATTGATTTTTCAAACACATGGATTCTTGTTTAATATTTTGAGGATACAAACACTTCCATGATTTTAATTACTCTTAATAAATGTAATAAGATTTTTGAATTGATTTTTCATAAATGCGTGGATATTGATATTTTGGTACCTTTGCATCATTTAGTTATCCATGGTTGGCCTAGAAAAAATGTAGCAATCTTTATGACCCCTATTGACTTCAACCTTCTTTTTAGGTGCAATTATGTATGGTATGTTATGGTATTGGTATTGGTATTGGTATGGTATGGTATTGGTATTGGTATTGGTATTGGTATGGTATAGTACGATATTGGTATTGGTATGGTATTGGTATTTGTATTGATATGGTATTGGTATTGGTATTGGTATTGGAAGTTTGTTATGCTACTCAGTTTGGATTTTATGCCCCCAGACCAAATTAGCCACACACTACAACAAATCCCTATGATTAGCTCCCTTTTTAGCTCCCAGATTAGCTCCCAGTTTAGCTCCCAATTTAGCTTCTAGTTTAGCTTCCAGTTTATCTCTTAGTTTAGCTTCTAGTTTAGCTTCCAATTTAGCTCCCAGTTTACCTTCCAGTTTAGCTTCCAAATTACCTTACTTTTTATCTTCTATTTTGGATTCTAATTTAACTTCCACTGTGCCTAAATAGTAATTTTGTTGATTTTTTGCGGGTTAAGTGGATAGGGGCTTTGGGGATTAGGTTAATTACGGATTTGAGGTCTAGGGATTAAGGGTTAAGGGATTAGGGGTTACCATTTAACGGATTAAAGGTTAAGGGATCAGGGGTTACAGTTTAAGGGATTAAGGGTCAATGGATAATGGATTTGGGGCTTAGGGGTTAGGTAGTTTAATGATTAATTGATTAGGGATTATATATGGTCAAGGAATTAATGACATCCATAGACCATACAAATAATCATTGAGATTGTCCACATCTCATTTTCATCATCCATCGTTTCCATATGTAGAATATTTGTGGAACTCATCTCTTGAAATTCCATGGAAATTCCAATACACCCATCACAAATATTGTCTTCCATCGACCCCTCACAATGAGTAGTGAATGGGGCCAATGTTGAAAGTTCTTCAGTTTGTACCTATATGCATCGAAATTTGACATGGTTAGACTAGAAACATGCATTGATGGTATGGGAGGGTTTCAATATCAAGGATGTCTCATGTCCCCACATAATATTTGAGATCATCCATGTTTTCATCAACGTTCATAATGAACGTCTCATTGTCATCATTTGTCATTTCCATTTGTAGAATCTTTGTTGGAACTGTCTTGAAATGTCATGGAACTTCCAATTCACCCACCAAAAATGTCATGCACCRACCTCGCATAGTGAGCAGTGAATGGGGCCAATGTTGAAATTTCTTCAATGTGTACCTATATGCGTCGCAATTTGACATGGTTAGACTAGACACATGCCTTAATGGTATGGGAGGGTTTCAAGACTCAAGGATGTATGATGTCCCCACATAATATTTGAGATCATCCACATTCACATCAACGTTCATCATGCACATATCATTGTCATCATTCGTCATTCCCTTTTATAGAATTGTTGTCAGAACTATCTTGAAATTTGACATGGAACTTTCAATACACCCATCACAAATTTCTTCCACCGAACCTATACAGTGAGCAATGAATGGGGCCAACGTTGAAATGTTTTCAATTTGTTCCCGTATGCATTGAAATTTGACATGGTTAGAATAGATAGTTTCCTTGATGGTATGGGAGGGTTTCAAGACTTAAGTATGTTTGATGTGCCCACATAATATTTGAGATCATCCATGTTTGCATCAATGTTCAATATAATGGATGTCTCATTGTCATCATTCGTTATTTCCATCTATAGAATATTTGTCAGAACTCTCTTGAAATGTCATGGCACTTCCAATACATCGATCACCAATGTCATTTTGCATCGACCTTGCACAGTGAGTAGTAAATGGGGCCAACATTGAAATTTCTTCAAACTGTGCATGTATGCGTCACAATTCGACATGGTTAGACTAGACACATGCCTTGATAGTATGGGAGGGTTTCAAGACTCAAGGATGTCTGATGTCCCCACATAATGTTTGAGATCATCCATGTTTGCATCAAATTTCACAATGGATGTCTCATTGTCATCATTCATCGTTTCCATATGTAGAATCTTTGTTGGAACTCTCTTGAAATGTCATTGAAATTCTAATTCATCCACCACAAATGTCATGCACTGACCCCACATAGTGATCAGTGAATGGGGCCAAAGTTGAAATTTCTTCAATATGTTCTTGTATGCGTCACAATTTGACATGGTTAGACTAGACACATGCCTTGACAATATGGGAGGGTTTCAAGACTCAAGGATGTATGATGTCCCTACATAATCTTTGAGATCATCCATGTTTTCATCAACATTCATAATGGATGTCTCATTGTCCTCATTCGTTTTTTTTCCATCTGTAGAGTCTTTGTTGGAACTCTCTTGTAATTTCATGGAACTTCCAATTCACCCACCACAAATGTCATGCACTAACCCCACATAGTGAGCAGTGAATGGGGCCAACATTTAAATTTATTCAATATCTGCTTGTATGCATTGAAATTTGACATTGTTAGACTAGACACATGCATGGGAGGGTTTCAAGACTCAAGTATGTATATGGATGTCCCCACATAATCTTTGAGATCATCCACATTTGCATCAAAATTCATCATTCATGTCTCAATGTCATCCTTCATCATTCCCTTCTATGGAATCATTTTCAAAATTATCTTGAAATTTGACATGGAACTTCCAATACACCCATCACAAATTTCTTCCATTGAATTCGCATAGTGAGAAGTGAGTGGGGCCAACGTTGAAATGTTAATCTATGTTAGTATGTGTCGAAATTTGACATGGTTATATTAGACACATTCCTTGATAGTATGGGAGGGTTTCAAGACTTAAGGATGTTTGATGTCCCCGCATAATATTTGAGATCGTCCATGTTTGCATCAATATTCAATATAATGGATGTCTCATTGTCATCATTCGTCATTTTCATCTATAGAATGTTTGTCAGAACTCTCTTGAAATGTCATGGCACTTCTAATGCACCCATCACAAATTTCATCTTTCATCGACCTCACATAGTGAGAAGTGAATGGGGCCAATGTTGAAATTTCTTCAAATTGTTCCTATATGCATCGAAATTTGACATGGTTAGACTAGACACATGCCTTGCCAGTATAGGAGGGTTTTCAAGACTCAAGGAGGGTTTCAAAATTCCACATCTGCATCAACGTTCATCATAAATGTCTCATTTTCAATGTTCATCATTCCCTTCTATAGAGTCGTTGTCAGAACTATCTTGAAATTTGACATGGAACTTCCAATACACCCATCACAAATGTCATGAAACAACCCCACATAGTGAGTAGTGAATGGGGCCAACATTGAAATTTCTTCAATCTGTGCCTGTATGCATCAAAATTTTACATGGTTAGATTAAACACATGCCTTGACGATATGGGAGGGTTTCGATACTTAAGGATGTATATTGATGTCCCCACATAATCTTTGAGATAATCCACATTTGAATCAATTTTAATCATGCATGTCTCATTGTCACAATTTTTCATTACCTTCTATATAATCGTTGTCAGAACTATCTTGAAATTTGACATGGAACTTCCAATACACCCATCACAAATGTCATGCACCGACCCCACATAGTTAGTAGTGAATGGGGCCAACATTGAAATTTATTCAATCAATGCCTATACATGTCGAAATTTTACATGGTTAGATTAGACACATGCCTTGATGGTATGGGAGGGTTTCAATACTCAAGTATGTCTGATTTCCCCACACAATCTTCGAGATCATCCATGTTTGCATTGACGTTCATTGTTATCATTCGCCAATCCCTTCTATAGAATGTTTTTCATAAATCTCTTTAAATGTCTTGGAACTTCCAACATTACCATCACCAATGTCAACCAACAACCTGGCATAGTGAATAGTGAATGGGGCCAATGTTGAATTTTCTTCAAAATGTGACTGTATGCATTGTAATTTTACATGTTTACACTAGGCACATGCCTTGATGGTATGGAAGGTTTTTAATACGTATGTACATCATTCTCTTCATAATTTCCATCATCATGGTTTTCATTTCCATCATCATCATATTCTTCATGACCCGATTTTTCCATCCATTCCAACAAAGATCAAACCTGACATACCCATCTTTACAACAAAACCTAATGATTAATAAACCATGATCCTATTGAGTTGAGACATCCCAAAAGAATTTTATAGGGTTCAACATGTGTTACACATTATTTTC
>SNQJ01S0070263.1:20658-33679 GCA_010110895.2 Picea sitchensis | reverse complement strand
CATGGGGTATAGACACGGCTGAAAGCAAAGGACCTATGCATCAGGAAGATAATCAGGCTCCACAACCAACACAACTGGTACAAGGAACTTCGTTGTCCAGTCTTTGGTGATCTCCTCCATGTCTTCGTTGGTCAACTTATAATAGGACTGAAACTCCTCCTTTCTCTCATCCCTGCATGCAGTGATGTAGATAAAGTGTCAATCTGTGCAGAACTTCGCTAGTAGTATGTACTAGTGCAATTTGTTCGGTTTCATGCATGGAAATGCCTTAATGGGATGCTTCAGTTGCTGGTAGTAGGCATGGAACACAATGTTCGATTTCCACTACTTAGAAATATCATTTGTATACCACAAGGTGGAGAACCTTGCATCAACAGCTCCGATGGATCAAATTTTGGAAATGTCGCTGCTTTCGGAATCTACCAAGAAACAAATGTGATCAATACAAGTAACCAGCTAAAATGGAATTCATACCCCTGATCCTGTGCTTCGCAGTAGTCCTTCTTGATATCGTTGATGAGATAACTCACCCAATTTATTTGCATACCCTTCACGCATAGGGGCAAACCCAGGGTTCAACGCTTCAACAACACACCAACAAAACCCTAACTATTGGCCCTTTCGGCAACACCTGTGAAGAAGATGCAGTCTCACCCGAGGTACAGGCAGGGGGGGTTGCAGGACTCATGTGTCTACAACCAAGCTGGGACTTAGATATGTGATTACAACACTTACCAAATCACTTAGACAATGATATGCATTAGTTTGAGTCTCATTCACATCGCAGATTAAACCCTTATTACAGATCAATGCAGTAACAATAAATATCAAGCACTTTCTATCACTTAGCACATAGCATTATCTCAGATCTAGAATTCATTTGTCTTTAACACCATTAAGCACTAAGAAACACCATCATAAGCATTCATCATACATTATAACAACAACACTAAGAAGATAAACAACATAATTCACATTGCACAAAGCACATCAAGACACAGGATATACATGGTTCACCCCAGTGTGGGGCTACGTCCACCAACTTCTTCTTCTTCTTTATTAGTCTTCAATCTTCCTACATTCATCTGATCCTATGCACAAAGCCACAGATCCAAACTCCATAGAGGACAGGAGATCTGCACGCTACACACTAGATCCTCCTTCCCAAAACAGGTCAAGGCACAGAGCCAACTCCTTAGTAGCATAGAGCCTTACTTTACACAGTATATTGCACAAAGAAACTTATTACCTCTTGTACTAAGCTAACACTTACAACATATTATGCACATAGCTTACCACCAATATTAGTTCTTGCATCACTTGCACTAAGCTTCTACTACTTTCTACATTACATTACTTCCTATATATACTTTTACAAAAAGGCCTAATCATGGGTAAACCCATGGGAAAACATCCCATAACCCATTACATAAACCCTAGTAAACCCTTTGTTGGGTCCACAAGTCCACAAAATAAGTGAGATCCCACGATCTTAGCTTCGCTTGGCACTCCATCTTTGACCACCCTATTGAAGTCCCAAAAGCAATCAAACTCGACCAATGTTTCCTCAAAACTTGGTCAAGGGCCAACAAGGACCATATCAAGATATTACATAACATGTTCCAAGTTTGCATGGGAGACCTTTGGAGGTACATCCCAAGGTGATATTTTGAGTTGATCTTGGGGTCTTGTCTTGGTTCACTTCAGCCTAGAAGTGGTTGAGGCCCAAACAAATTCATAAATTCCCCTTTCTGCATCTATGTGGGTTTCTTTAGGGACATTCGTGTGGGATGCATAGAGTGCACATATGGTGCTTTGTTTACTCACGAGGATCTACACATGATGACTTTGGTGAAATTGTGTAAAAATTCATGAGTCTTTTTATATAGTTTTACATGTTGCTGAAATAGGTTTTGTACATGCTGGAAGTATGATTTGTTTTTGTTGATCTTTTCTTTGACCATTTTCTATATTACTTATGCGAAATGTTTTGATGATAACACTCCAATGCCTCTCCTTTCTTCATACCTCAGACATAGATTCAAACCCTAGTTATATTTATCCTTCGTGCCCTATAGAACCTCAGAACATCATTCCCAGAATAAAATACCAAACTGCGGCATCACAACATAAAAACAAGGAACTTTGTATCATCATAGACCTCAGTCCTTCATAAGGAGCCCTTAAAACTCCAAAACCCCCTCCTATGCACCTTCAAACCCCAAAATACTCCCCCCTCACCTCAAATCTCTTATGTGCACTTCAAAAATGATATCTTTCTTAGATTCACTTCAAATGTTCACATATGTCCTATATTCGTAGTGTTTTTGTTCTCACTTTTAGGGTCAACCTGTAAAGACTGGTTGGGCCAACCTGAAATTTATGGCTGGATTTTCTAATAGAAAAAATCATATATCCTCATTCTTAAGGAGTTAGAGGGAGTGACATATACCATTGGAAAGTTCTCAAAATAATAATTCCAAACATATAACCTATGATCCCATTTGAGCTAAGTATTTATAATAAATATGCCTTCAAAAAAAGGGTATCCAAATCGAGCATCAAAAATACAAAACCAATAGTTCCAACAATCTCCATCTTCAAATATTTATATTGGACATATGTAGTGCCCCCCTATATTTGACATCAATGAAAACAATATTTCCAATAGTATTCTCAAATGGAGGGAATTCAACTATTATGCAGCCATGACCATGGTCAATATTCCTCTTTTTCTGGTAAAGAATTGGGGACTTGAGGTGTTCCTCCCTATCAATCCATTTCCAAACTTTAAACACAAAACACACACAAATTAATATATCCATTGTTGGTACATGCCATTTTGGGGAAACAAGTGGTAATTAATGAAGGCAATTAGGAAATGGACTAGAAAAGGAGCGCACATCGGAAAATAGGGAAAAAAAGCATTGAGAAAGTAGGAAAGTCAAATGAAGGAATAAGGACATGGATTGATGAGTAAAATGATTGGATTTTGGACCAGCTATGCTCAGACAGTTAGAATGTGGACAAACCTAATCCACTTAGGATTACTGGGTTAGGGTTTTGGTCATTGTTGTAACAGGTAAGAAACCCATTTTTGTAATATATATATATATATATATATATATATATATATATATATAGATGGTAGTGAGATAGCAGATGAGGTTAATGTTAGATGACATGTTGAGATGTATGAGATATAGTATCAGTACTGAGATATAGATATAGATATGAGCAGAGAGACAATGATATGCATAGTAATTGAGGGTAAGGTCACAAGATATGGAGCTTAGTGTGATCTTGTCAGGCTCAAATGTGATGCACACAATGCTATAAACTTGATGAATACTAATAAAAGAGAGAAGAAAACCATATCTTTGTGGACATAGCGCAAGGAGGGTGAACCACGATAAACTTTGTGTCTCTATGTGGAATTTTTATCTTATTTGTTTCAATTACTTAGTTATGATGAATGAGTTGATCTGTTAGAAGTAAAATACAACACATGGTAGGGTGATAGCATAATTACTGCAGAATGAATATTAATGAATATAAGTGATTAGAGAATGTTATATTTGGATATAATGTTGTATTAGAATAATAGATATAATGTATTTTGAGGTAGAAATAATGTCTATCATCCCCACAGTAGCCTCCCTTCCATGATTGCAAACATCTGGGTCCTGCAGTCACCCATAAGCCATCTTGGGTGAGACTGCATTGTGCACTCAGTGTGCAGTGTTGTCTTCCGGTCTCCAGAAGGGTCGATGGTTTGTAGTTTTTTTGGAAACCTAAAGTAGAACCCTAGGTCAGCCAAAAACATCCAATAAATGGTTTTGTTGCCAGTTGGAACCCAGAAGAATAGACTGGAAGGGACTTGCTGAGAAGGACAGTTAAGATAATGCAGTATTAGAAGGGGATGTTCAGACCATGGAATCCAACTAAACAAAATATTGAATGATGGTTGAAAACAAAAGAGCTTGAGTTTACGTAGAAAGACATTAGAAACTCCAAGTGTACACCACAATAATATTTGGAAAGGTATGTATTCACTGATCTTCATGAGGAATTTTTTTGTGATTTTCCACATTTGCTGTAGGAGTGGATATTGATATTAAAGGACAATCACCCAACTAATTGGATAAGACTAGTATAATGGACTACTGAGAATATTGTGTAGCTACAAAAGTCAACAACAAATTCATGTGTATAGTCGATTTCTGGCTAGATAGCATCATTGTAGGATTCATTATTGATGTTGTAGTCGATACTACAAAATCATATACTATTGTAGAGCATGCATTTTTGAAGGGTCCGAGAGGAACCTATATTAAAACACTTTATACATTGATCAAGATTTTGTTGTAGTATAAAGGTGTGATGACAATGGATATTAACAACTAAATAACTCTACACACATGGGGAGACTGGGAGAAACACTAAGGACGATCTGATATATGGAGAAGGATCTAGAGAGAGGTAATAATAAGGAAGGAATGGACTTGATTATGATGGATGAAGAATAGATCAAGGAAATAGTGGACGGAGTGGGAATGATGCTCAATGAAGGATCCTACAAATATAATATTAATAGGAGAAAGAGAGTAGTAGCTATGTGGGAAGGTTTGGAAGGTTTAGAATAAGAGGTAGAGTATCTTCATGCTATAGTGAAGATTGAGGAAATCATGCGTGCCACATATGAGAGAAAAACCATAGGTCAAGGGTCCAACGCAGAAGAAGGATCTCCATTCCATATCAGAATTAGTGTGGAACCGAAAACCCCATGTGTGACTACGACATCAGAAAAGAAATAATAATTTAGACAACCAAAAATTAGTAGCAGAAGGATTCCAGTAGGAAAAGGGACCAGTGGAACTACGATTTCAGCTAGTAGTAGTCAGTTATCTACACTGTGTGGAGGTGATACTACAAATTTTACAATGGGAATAGCAAATCCAATTATTCGATTGCCAGAATTTCATGGAGACGGGTCAGAGGACCCAAAGAAACATCTATTTATTTGTGAAAATATTTGGGAACATAAACATATCACATATGAAGACAAAAAAGTGGCTCAACTTGCAATTATATTCAGAAACAACACACTGGATGGATTTATGAGCCTCGAAGTAAACAGTCCACAAGTAGCACCTACAACTGTCGCAGAGTTAAATAAGACACTAATCAATGAATTCTAGCAACCAATTTAAGAAGATAAATATATGAATGAGATGATAGAAATCAAATGGAATCCAAGAGATTCGGTTTGGGAAATTGATGAGAAGTTAAAGTGATTGAAAGGTAAGTTGAAATATCCCATCATAGACATGCAACATAGGAAACTATTCATTAACTCATTATTGCCACATTTTAAATACACATTGAGGAAACAAAAGTTCTAGACTCAGGGTAAGGATCTGCAAGAAGCCCTACAATTGGGAGAGAATCAATATAAACATATAGATCCAGCTATAGAAGAGATGAGAGAGGATATCAATAATATGAGATTTAATTTGAATTAGAGCAAAGGAAAGGAAAATAGGGAAGTTTTCTGGTGTACCTTATGCAAAACAAAAGAGCATCACAAAAATGAGTGCCCAACATTTGCGCAGTACTTGGGAGTGGGACTACCAAATCCGTTACCCACAAGAGGATTATGATGTTAAATATGTACAACACATGGACATGATCCCTATCATTGTCCAAAGATGAAAAACTACCAAAAATTTCCTAAGAGTACATTCTGCAATTTCTACAAGTCTGTAGGACATGAGGACATGGATTGTCGAACTTTGGAAATGATGAAGGAAAGGACCTTAGGTGATTATAGGATGAAGGATGAACTAATGATAGGACAACATGTGTAGCAGTATAATAATTCATAGAAATTTACAATACCACCACAATGTAATCAAGTAGCATAGTATAATACACCGCACACAGAAAATCAGGGAAACATAGGAGGATTCAGAGGAGGAGGTCATGGAAGAGGAGGATTTGGAAGAGGTAGAGGACTAGTAACATGTCACAATTGTAAGAAACATAAACATTATGCAAGGGATTTTCCACTGCCACCCGCAACATGCATGTACTATCATGCAACATATCACACTATAGAATAATGTCCTACACTTGTGACAAAAATACAGGAAGAAAGGAATCGGAACAATCAAAATGTTTAATGGATTACAACATAAACTAGAGATGATGGGAAAAATATTAATATAGTTACTCCAAGTGGAAACAAAATAGGAGCATATGAAGCAAATTAGAATCAAAACCATAACCAGTGGATCGGAAAGAATAAAGCACCTCAACAACATTTTGATGCGCACAAGGAAAATGAAACATTCAAGCAAGCCAAACAAGAAATTTTTCAGGAGAATATTTCTTCTACTTCAAATGCACATCCAGGCTATGATGGGCCAATACATGATATGCCTCATCCATTTCATCATACCAACAAAGATTAGTCTTGATAAAGGGTAAGTAATCTAATAAAATTTCTGGTGTCTTGCTTGAAGTTATTGAATGATCAAACATATCTACAATTATTAAAAAGTTTTTTAGAAAAATGAAATTCTGAAGAAGAGATAAAACTAGAACAAAAGACAGACAATCATGTCTAGAGGAATACAAGAACAAATAGGGAGTTTAGACTGAATGCAATATTCGAGAATTTAACATGGGTGACATCATATTATATTTTGGATCTTAGGTAAATCTTCTTCCCAAGAAAACATGGGAATGCATGGGGGAGCCTACACTGGGTTATTCACCTATTCAGCTGAAACTAGAAAACCAACATAGAGTAATACAAATTGTTTGATTGAAAGGCATACTAGTGGATGTAGATGGCACGTGCACTATGCAAGACTTTGAGGTAATTGATATAGTGGATAATACTACACCGTATCTAGTATTTTTGGGACTAGATTGGGCATTTGACAATCAATCCATCATCAACTTGAAGAACCGGAAAATGATTTTTGAATCAAGAGAGTATAGAGTCATAACACCATTAGACCCTTCAAAAATTGGAAGATATGTTGAACCAACGACATAAAAATTTATCACAGAAGAGATAACCCAATTCTAAAGAACTACCACGCACGAGGAAGATTACATTAACCCAACATCAGACAGAATGATTAGATGGAGAAGAATCAGTTCTTGTGCTTCAGATTCTAACACGGGACTGGAGAATTGGAAACAATGCTTATATGAGATATCTACCATAATATGTGCAAGAATGACGCGCACACTAAGGTGGGTTGGAACAGAGGTAAGAGGACCTCCAATTTTTTATGGTCAAAATGATTTGGAAGAATTATTAACAAGGTTTGAGTTAGAATTCTTGGATAGTCAAAGGTTATTAGTTTTATATATTTCCTTGAACAAAAAACCTACACGTTGGTTCGGTACACACAAAGAAAATATCCATGATTGGTATCAATGCAAAAGATTACTATGCATTAGATTTGGCATAGAACAAGAGAATAAATATATGGAGAAATATAATGTAATAGGACAACCCAAAGAACATATATCCAGATGCATAACCCAATGGAGACTGGTACCACCATAAGAATGGTCAGATCACTTCATTCATACATTAGAAGGATTCCTAAGAAATTGGTATACAGAACTGGAACTGCGCAGAGGAACTGTAAATTGGGAAGAGTTGCAACAGAACTTTGTAATTGTTTTTTCATTTGAACATGAGAATCCAATGATAGCTGCAACACTAAAGTTAATAAAAGAGATTATATTTGAAGAACCTGAAGTTGAAATTGTAACATCCTATAAGAATCACAATCAAAAAATAGTTAGATAGTTTCTACATTGCTACCATGTCACAGAAGATGACCCAGCAGAAGAAGATTTTCATGATATTCAGATAACAAAATTTGAAGGAGAAAAAAAAGTACAAGGCCCAAATTTATAGTCATAATAATTTGTTTCACCGTTGAAGATAAAGAAAGTCAATATTGGAATAGAAGAGAACCCAAAAAATTGCAAGTATTGATGACTATTGGCACAACCAGATAGTGGAAAGAATAATAGAACTATTGCATGAATATAGTGATATATTTCCAACAAGGTTTTTAGAGATGAAAGGGGTATAAGGATAACTTGGAGAAATGAATATCCCTCTACGACTTGATTCCATACAAATAAGAGAGAGACCCTATAGGATGAATCCAATATATAAACAACAAGTTGAGGAATAGACTGATAAAATGATAGAGGCTTCTAAAATAGAACCTGTTGAAGAATATGAGTGGATTATCCCTATGGTAGTTCGGGAGAATAAGCAAGGGGTAATAAGGATCTGTGTAGACTTTAGGAAGTTGAATGATTTTTTTTTGCATGATCCCTTCCCTACTCCATTTACAGACCAGGTATTGGAGAATGTAGGAGGACAACTAGCATACTCATTTACTGATGGATTTTCAGGGTATCACCAAATCATAATAGTCCTTGAGGATCATCATAAGACTGCATTTTCCACATAATGGGGGTCATATCAATACACAATGATGCCCTCTAGTTTGAAGAATGCCCTTGCTATTTTTTCATGAGTAGTGGTAGTTGCATTTAAATATTTTATACATAAATTTTTGGAGGTTTATCTAGATGATTGGGCAATGTTTATCCTACTGAAAGATGATGTTGAAGCTTTAATATTAATTCTAGATAGGTGTAGACAATGCCAAATTTCCTTGAACATTATGAAATTCATATTCAATACACCATTTGGAATTTTTCTAGGACATGTGGTTTGTAAATAGGGCATGTTGGTTGACCTTGCAAAGATTGTTTCCATTGTCAATTTATCACCATTGATTTAGTGTGCCAATTAAGAGCTACACTACATCATATAGGATACTATAGAAATTTCATAAAGGGATACGCACAGATCATTGTTCCCATGGAGAAAATGGTAAATAAGGATATCAAGCTTCAATAGAATGATGAGTACCAACAAAGTTTGGACATATTGAAGGAGAAAATGGTGACAACACGAATTCTGGTGTTTCCAGATTGATCAAAAGAGTTCCATGTTCATGTGTATGCCTCAACAATAGCACTTGGAGAAGTTATAAAACAACTAGATGAAGGTGACATAGATCACCCAATAGCATTTGCAAGTAGGAAACTCTCAGATTTAGAACATAATTATAATACAACAGAGAGAGAAGGTTTGGATATGGTGTATGCATTTCAAAATTTCAGACACTATTTGTTAGGCCAACATTTTAAAATGTTCATAGATCACTTTGCTCTCATATACCTAGTCAACAATCAAGTGTTGGGGGGGAGAATATGTAGATGGTTGTTGTTATTACAAGAGTTTGATTTTGAAGTATTTTTTAAACCTAGAAGATTAAATGCAAGGACAAATCATCTATCTAGGATAACTAATGGAGACGAACCAAGCAAATTGGAGGACAAGTTTCCTGATGCACAACTCTTTTCAGTGCAAATTGTTGATGAATACTTTTATGATATTATTGTTTTTTTTATTGCAGGATTTGCCCCAAAGGAATATAACGCTACACAGAAGAAGAATTTGGTGGTTATAGCTGTAGATTACCAACTTATTCCAGGACACTTGTATAAACTAGGTGTAGATAATATTCTAAGGAGATGTGTCATGGAACTTGAACATCCCATCATCCTAGGAGAAGAACATGAAGGAATAGTTGGAGAACACTATGCAAGAAAATATATTTTGTAGAAGATATTGCACACATGACTATGGTGGCCAATAGTTTCTAAAGATGCAAAGGAGTATTGTTAGACTTGTGATGTCTGTCAAAGGGTAGGAAAGCCATACAAGAGGGATGAGATTCCCTTAAAACCTCAGGTAACCCTCAAAGTGTTTGACAAATGGGAATTCAATTTTGTAGGACCAATCAATCCACCAGCTAGAATATTAGGTGCAAGGTACATTATTGCAATGATAGATTATCTGACATATGGGATAAAGAAGCAATAATAAAATATTTCAGTGTAGAAACTACATCTCACTTCATGTTTGAACAAGTAATTACAAGATTTGGATGCCCTAGAATTTTGATGAGTGATCAGGGAACTCATTTTATCAATAGTACCATCTAGGAAATGACTGAATAATTTGAGATACACCAACAGAAGAGCACTCCATACCATCCTCGGGCTAATGGAATGGTGTAAGCATTTAATAAAATATTGGTGAATTCCTTAACTAAAATTTTCAATGTAAACAACGATGATTGGGATATGAATAAACCAACATTATTATGGGCCTATAGAACTACATGCAAGAAAATCACAGGGAAGACACCTTTCATATTGGTGTATGGTCAGGAAGTAGTAGTCCCTTTAGAATATTGTATACCTAGTTTGTGCATTTCAACCATTACAAACATGACAGAAAGAGGCACAACTCAAGAAATATTGTCTCAACTCATGGAAATAGAAGAGGAAAATATTATTGTAACATACATAGCCTTATACCTACTGGGCTATGCCACAAAAAAACTCTTGCGGAACTTTATATATAAAACTTAAAACAGACAAATATATTTTGCAATGCACAGATTCATGCGGAAATAACAATAAACATATACATGTATCATACATATGAAATACTCATAAATATAAAGAGAGGTATAAGTACACAACATGCAAATGAACACACAATTGATACTTATATTTCTTTTATACAAGATCCCCAACTACATGCAAACCTTCCAAGATCCTCCCATCCTTATACCACATTGCTCATAACTCTTAGCAGTGGGTCACCCCTGAGCTGGGACTAAACTCCACCTGGGTAAAGGGATTCCTATGTTAGGTTGAGACAATACAGACAACAAGAAGTATTTTGTCCCATGAGCCAAATAAAACTACTAGCCTACAGTCTCTCATTCCTCGCATGTCTGTCCCACCCTATGAATTGTTCCCCTTCTCTGCTCAACAGTCCTTCGTCTAACCCACTTCCCTTCGAGGAATTCAACAACAGGCCATACAAGAAGTATCAGAGCACTATAGCTGCAATTGGGATCCCTCAGGAAATAATTTTCCCAGCAATTCTCTCACCTAGAGAGAGTTTCTTGTGGGCATGACAGCCCGCCTCTTCAATCCATGGGCCTGACAACCCACCTCTTCAATCCCATGGTTCTGACAACTTGTTTCTTCAGTTCAGTGCTTAAGTCAACCAGTTACAGGTAATGGTGTAAGGTAGTTAGAGAGGCAATGGGGGGGTAGGGGGCAGAGGGCCCATAGTGATAATAGTGGAGGTCATTCAATGTAAGGTGGACTAGGTCCACTATATTATTAAATAAGGCCCACTATGGTAGTTAGATATAATAAATGGGTAATTAGATATAATAAATGGATAATTAGATATAATAAATGTAAGAGGACTTCTTAGAAGGTTCTACTTCTAGAATATTCCTCCTTTAGAATGTTCTTAGGTGATGGTAGCACTATATAAAGGGGTTCAAGCAATGTAATGAGACATGAAGAGAAGTATTGTATTTGGAACAGTATCTCAATAGGAGGATGCCCCCTCGAAGAGACAAGTGAACATGAGAGGATCCCTTCCATAATAGGATCCATTGTATGGTGTTTCCCTACCTCAATGGTTTTGATAGTAATAGAGGAGGTTTTATATATGGTTTCATATATCTTGTATGGTGATTGTATTCAAATATATTTGGAACTATTTTGATATTTTGTATTCATCTATTCAGGTTCTTAACAAGTGGTATCAAAGCACTTTCCTCGGCAGACATTCTGGGCAAATATTTTTTATTTTTGCAGATTTTTTTTCGGAGAAGAAAAAATAGGACCACGAAGTTTGAGAACTTTTAGGTATATTTATGTGCAACATTTGTAGAAAAATATTGTATATCTGAGTTCCTCTTATAAAAACACCCAAGTTGAAAAAAAAAATCGTCCGAAACGAAGTCCGGAAGGTCAAGATATTGAAGTTTTAAAATCTGCAATTTTTCAGGGTTTTTTCCGCGGATGGCGACACGATTTGTTTTTATTTCTGTAGTATATGGAGGCCAAATTTTCTCAAAAAAATTACATATCTGAGTTCCTCTCACAATTTCATCCAATTTCAAAAAAAACATCAACCAAAACGGAGTTCAGGAAGTGAATTTATGAGCATTTTAAATTCAACATTTTTTTAGGTTTTTTTCTCGAAAAACCGCGATTTTCTGTTATAACTTATTGTTCTATTTTTTAGGGTTTTTTCATGACGGCTGTGGGAACGAAGGGTTCATAGGGTGCTCAGATGGCTATTTCTTCTCAAAACCTCAAAGAAATTCTTGAAGCATTCAAATCTAAATTGTATGACACATTGTGTGACACATTGCATGACAAATTTCATGACCTTGCAGATGGCCTCAATAATAGTTTTCGTAGTTCATTGAATAGCATGCATGAGAGATTTCTTATGGAAAACATCAGGGATGAATATAATTATGAAATATATGCTTGGTATGATTTTGAGGATGATTGTGATGATTGGTATATGGATAGTTATCATATCTGGGATGACAACCACTTCCATATTTTATTTGATGACTCTACTCCACCTTCTGTAGAGAACATCAATGTCCCACATCAGGAGCTAGTTACCAACGTTCGGTCTGCATATTCTACAATGGTATTATTCCTTCCATATTTTGCTACGACCCTTTTCCACTATGTCTATGGATCTTCTTATTTGGATCCACATGATAGGTGTCAGTCTTTGGAGCATCATTTGGAGTTGGTTATTGGTTTCCAAAATCTTCCACGGGGAGTTCCCATTAGCACTTGGACATGGGACTCAGGCTTACAATAGTGGTTGGACTACTTTAGCATGGTGGATTTCCTTTCTACATGGGACCTTGGTTCTTCAGTCTTCTTCAGAATTATGGTCCACAATTATCCATGGGACCCTGGTATATGGTTGTACATCAAGCATTGAGGACAACGCTTTCATAAGGGGGATGGAATGTAAGGTAGC
>SNQJ01S0070262.1:0-14287 GCA_010110895.2 Picea sitchensis | reverse complement strand
CTAGTCTCCTATATATACCAAGGAGACATTTTCATTTTGAATCATCTTGTACTTGAACATTTAAGTGGGGTAAAAGGAGGTTTCCCCCTCGAAGAGGCTTATTATCTGATATTATCTCTTTTTCAAGGCGTTGAGTACTTTTTATTGAGGTTTTTCTATGCTATATTGATGTTTGGTTCTTAACACAATGAAAGAATCTTATCATTCGAGTATATATATCAAAGTATTTATAAATAAAAGAGTTCATAAGAGTCGTCAATCTCCAACCCTTTACAATGTAGCTTCAGTGATCTTAAATAGACTTACAACTTAGCTAAGATCCCTTAAGTATGGATCGAATAGCTACATATTTGCTTGATCTAATCTATTACAAAATCTTTTAGGATCTATATCCTATTTTCATGGAATAAAATCTTCGTCCTAACTAAGTCTTTGACAACTCCATATGCTTGTTGGAGGATGACAGTGATATTCTAGAGTCTTCAATAACAACTGGCCTTCGATTCACCTTCTTCTTTGACCAAGAAGGAATTCAAATGTGACTTGTCCTCTTACTTGTTGAAGCTCAACTGGTTTGTAGCGCGATACATGAAAAATAGCTGACAAGCGTTGCAAACTTTTGTAGGAAACTGTTTTGGCCAAAATACTTGAAAATTTGCTTGAACCTTGACTTGAAGGCTAGGAGATTAGTTGATATTGAACCCATAACACTGTATTTTACTGATATTAATGGTATTACTTAGACTTCATGCCAATATCTTTGTGTTTACACCTCTCTTTCATAATGTAGCCTTCATATACATCCATAAGAATTTCAAGTTTATAAAACAAGTATAAGAGTTTGTGAGAATGTGATGCATATAACTTTACCAATGTACCACTGATAAAAAAAGGCCTGATAACCTATATCTTCAAGTGAATCTTATCATACCCTTAAGTAAAGGGTCAAAACAAGGTATGAGAAAATATGAGTGATGAAGCTCTTATAGGTTGCACTGATAGCCTGCACACTGTGTATCCCTGTCTTTGTAAGTGTTCTGTTGTAATCTTCAAATTCCCACCTACTTGTCTTATGTTATTTAGAACCAAAACTGAGAGCTGTATGTATATAGCAAAAATAAATATATATCCTCTGTTTAATAACCTTTCAACCAATATATGAACCATGTATAGATGGAACATGACATGTTAATCATAAGCAAGCAGAATTTAATCACAAAATTGGTAATACACCCATGTCCATCAATCATCTTGTTTGGAGGAACTTGGTGAAGTTGTTTCTTCCAGAAAAATAGCCAAGTTCTTCTTACTCAACATAGTCTTTTCCAAATAGATATGCTCAGTTAGTTTTCTATTAGCTGCCCTTAAGCTAATGTTTTGTTTGTACATATTGACCAACTAAGTTCTTTGAATACCTTTCCCTCTAACACTTTTACTCAACTTAGTGCATTCATTAGAGAGCTCTCCCATTTGAGTGGCAACGTGACTTCTCAGGGTAGTGTTCTTTTTCTTCAGAACTTGATTCTTTTCCTTGAGGGTCTTGATTTTTGCATGAGATGCTAGTAGCTTGTCCTCCTTTTTCTTTGATGAAAAGGTTTCAGGGGATGATTGTAAAGGCTTAGAAAGTGACTCACTTAATTTAACAATGGCTTCCAGGGCCTCCTTCTCAAGAGGGGATACCTTTAACTTAGGAAGCTTAATTCTGGGCTTTACAAGTTCCATCTCTTGCTGAGACTGTTCTGCAAATGGAAGTTTGTTTCTTAAAGACCTCCTGAGTGTAGGTGCAATTTCTTTGACTTCAATGATTTGGAGTTCATCATCCACTTCCATGGTTGAATGTTCAATAGGGGTATCTATCTTCTCTTCACAAACCATTTGTTTATGAGTGTCTTCTATCAACTCAAGCTTCCTACGAGAAGATCTCATCAAGACTAGTGGAACAATTTTATCTTGAACCTATTTATCAGTTTATATTGGAGGGAGTTCAATAGGGACTTCTATTTTTTCTTCAGTCACAACTTCTTTACCTTTTCCTTTTCCTTTATTTCTCTTAGAATCCCTAACAGGTGGAGGATCCTGAGATACAAGAGCTTTGGAAGACTGTGGTGCTTCAGGTGGAGAGTCAAAGGAAGGCATGTAAGTCTTCTTTCTAGGAGTCTTAGGTTTCGAAAAGGAAGCATGCATGTCAATTTGGTAGTTGGAGACAAATAAGAAAGTAGGCCAGAATTTGTAGTCTTTCTTCAACTGTTCAATAACTATCAACTTGCTTAGGGCATGGTGAAAGATGGCCTTCTCTAGTTTATCGGGCTTCTTTTGAGCTAGCAAGATCATCCTTTGAATACTCATAAAGAGAAAGTATGTTAAATCAATTTCTTTTTTCCTAGTGAAATGTAGAAGCAGCTTAAAATTATATTGTAAAAATGATGAAACAGAGTTTTACACAAAAGTTTGTAGTGCGCCGAGTGTAAAAATTATGCTGTGCTCTAACAACTCGAGAATTTGTAGCGCCGAGTGTGTAAAAAGAGCACCAAATGCTAAAAACTCGTACTGGATGAGTACTTGAGATATTTTGAGCTAAAAAACAATAAATTTTAACAATAATGGCTAATCATGACCAGAAAAGACTTGTAGGATCACATGTTACACATTAAAATCTCGTGACTCAAACTTTTCAAGAGATCTAGACACATATTTACTTAGGCTAAAAAATATTTATAACTTCATAGTCATTAGCAGAATGACTATCCTTTACTAACTAAGGCCAAATGATAGACCCACTTGACAAGGTATTAAAGCCAAAGAAAAACCTTACCTATCACCTAAGACTAAAAAAAATTAAAATTTATTTGGGAGATAACACCTTCTATAGAATTTTATTGAGAAATTGCATTAAGATAGTGAAATGTTTAAAGGAATCAGTCTTATAGAATAATTAATTATTGTATCAAGTGATCTAAGAAACCATAAGACTCAATTAGTAGTTGACGATGAAATTCAAAGATTTGAATTAATAGTTGTCATAAGGAATTCAAGTGGTAGTGAAATAATTAAATCCCAGGACAACTGAAAATAGGTAGAGTAAGTATGGTAAATAGACACATCCTTAATTTTAATTATTAGATAAGATCTTGGATTAGTGTGACTTTGTAAAATTCTTGATTGATTGACCTTGGTAATTGTGTAAGTTTTAAATTATTAATTCCAATAAATAATGGCTTAGTATGGTATGCGAATTTATAAGTATGGTAATGTATGTATTATTTGTTTACATCTAAATAATCCTAGAAATTTTGATTCACGACGATTAAATATTGATATTATTAAGTTAATAACAAAAGAATAACCATAGCAATAAATCCTCACATCTAGTTATGTGAAGCAGAATAGTATAAATGTTATGGTAATTAAATATGTCATATATAGTGAAGATAATTAATTTATTGCAAAATCTTGCGAAACCTTGCATCACTAGTTTTATCTTGAAATCTTTATCAGAATATTATGAAGTACTTGATGAGACCCTTGTAAATAATAAAAAATTGGTCGCTTAATTTAGACTTGAGTTCTTAGAGTGTTTACATTCATGTACTGCAACATCTTGTGGATCAAAAATGGAGGATGTTACAATTATATTCTTCATCAGTAACTTTGGCTTGCATATATTCGTTTATCATAAACTGTGGATCTTCAAAGATTTGTCTCTTGCACAAAGGATCTGGGTACAAGCTTGCAAGAAACTCTTCAATATTAGGTTCCAATGCATGCTCTTCATCAATTGCTATCCATGTCTCTTTGATCTACTTTGCATATTTATAAGGAGAATCAGGGAAAACCTCTAGATCTTCTTGTTGCTCATGGGAATTTTTATCTTCTATTTGTTGGAATGTAGGTGTGTTCCTAATGGATGCCAATATTTTATCCTCTTGAGATGCATAAATGTTTCCTGTTGCTATGAGGACTTGAAATATTTCTTGGAGTAACATCTTCCTTTACTAAAAAACTCTTGAACATATTGAAAAAATACTCTGTTGGTTGATAATCCTGTCTTGCACATGGATTTGTGCAAAGGATTCTTTTTGAACAAGAAAAATTACAACTTCTACATAAATAAAATTCGAAAGAAAAACACATATTTGGACAACTCATGATACTAGGACCCTGCTATCACCAAGTTGAGTGTTGACATGAGTAGCCTTTTTTTCCATGCATCAAAATGAAAGGAACGAAAATCAAATTACCAATTCTTATTCCCTTTAACATCTCCCTGGAAACGACGCCATCAATATCAGTCGGTTCTATTGATCAAACTCTGCTACATTAAATTCATCAATTTGATGTTTGTAGACTTATGAGATGTTGACAAAATTAATGCATGAGTAGGAAAATAAATCTAATCTAAGCAATCTTAATCAAAAGTGATTTGTTTGACAAGACACTTCCAAGAATAAGATTCAAGGATACAAGTTCTCTTTTACAATGATCATTTAGCTACTCCATGGATCGACTAATTCTTGTATCTTAATTAATCTGGAAATAAAACTACAAAATTTGATTTGGTCACTATACTTATATTTCAACTAGTAACCACATTCCTTTGGTTGACAAGAAAGAGCATCAACTAGTTATGTGATTATTATAAAAATCAGCCTTCAATGCCTAATTTGGTAGGAAAACCCACACTTACATAAATGAAAAAACATAAAGAAATGAATAGGAAATGGAATGAGCAACTACTGCAATAACATCACACAACAAAAATAAAACTATTTGGGAAGCGTATACCAAAGAGAGGGGGCCCTGCCTCTCTTGGCATATACTACCAATAAGGAATACAATAGAGAACTATGTATCTGCAACAACACGCTCTTTATTCCAACATCAATATGATTACAATGATCCTTCTCTTCCTCTCCTTCAACTCTCTAATTCTTTAACTTACGAACTATGAACTGAATGATATCCTCTCATATTTATACATACAACTTCTCCTTCACAAAAGGAAAAGGAGTCATAAAAAAATGAGATCATATCCTAAACAAGTGGATCTACAACCAACAAATCTTAGATCCTAAATGTTATGACCCAAGGGGGGGCATATATATGGCTAAATGTATATGATATGATCCCAAGGGGGGTCATATATGGGCCCAAATGTACATGTAATGTGTAAATAAATATGTAATAGGGTCATTCTAGTGATAAAGGGGACTCATGTGCAAGTGTGAATAGTTGTATATAAGAGATCATGTATTCAATATTGAGGGGTGAATTGTGAAGTATGAATGGTCTTTGGTTAATTTGAGGGGGTTCCCCTATTCTTTAAGGAGTTATTGTGTAACTTATCTATATTGGAGTTGTGCTCCATGTTGAAATTTTGTACATGGTGTGTACTTCTGTTATTTTAGGATGTTTTGAACATTTTCGATCATAACAATTGGTATCAGAGCTCAAGGTCTTGGGGTTTCGCTGCTGCATATGAGACACCTTGGAATTTTTTCTATAATTTTTTTTTAAACGAAATTTCAGAAGGAACCCCATGGATAATATTTAGTAGACAGATCAAGGTACCTGGGGTTCAAGTTTCATCTCTTGGGGCCTTATACTTTCAAAGATATATCATGTGTAAGATAGGGTTATGGAATAATCCTGAATTTAGTCAGTGCGGAATTTTCGCTAGAAAAGTTTTTCTGTAACATTTCAGACCCTGAAACCTGGATTATATTCACAAAAATTATCAAGGTATATTTTATAAAAAATTCAGATTTCGGGTCATCCTAATTTTGTATATACACCCTATGTAAGATAGGGTATCTGACTAGTCATATTGACTAGTCTCAAACACGTGTTCTGGTTAAAACAACCATAACATCTTCATAGAGGATCCAAATTGAGTGAGACTAGTGGAATTGAATAGTGGACATTCCATTGTATTTCTGGCACAATTTTTAGAATTTTATATCAATTATTGTGCACTAGGAACATTGTACAAGTTCTCTCTCCTGGAAAGGCAAAAAATCATTAAGGTGTGGGGAAGTTACCATAACTTCCACTTGGCACATCCAATTTTGGTCAGACCTATGGAATTGTAGAGAAGAAATTTCAGAGTACTACAGGTTGAAATTTCAGACTAAGAAGGGATGAAATTGCAGAGATACATCAGAAGTAAGGTCAGTCAGGAGGACAGGCTCCAAATCAAGCTTTCCAAGGTATGTTGACTTAAAACTATCATTACTTTTTATTGGAATGTCTGATTGAGCTGATTTAAAATCCGTTGGAAATATAAAACCTATAATATTATATTGGAACAAGGATTATACATATTTGAGACATCTATCCTTAATATATGGATGTTGGAAGTCAAGGATTAGGGTTAGACTTCAATTAAGAATCAATGAAAATACCTAAATTTAGTGGAGATGAATCTAAAAATGAAATCAATTCCAGGGAATGGTAAAGGAATATTGTATGAGTATTGGTATAAGTCCTTGTGGGTTATCATTTTCTTTTTCAGGTGGAGATCATAAGTGGTCGAGAAGCCTTGATGAAGATACTAGACTCCACTCCACATGGGAAACAGTTGAAAAAATCTTCTTAGATAAATGGATTAGGGATATAAAAATGGAGGAAATATATAGAATTCAAGATGAATTAAAATAAGCAAAGGAAGAGATTAAGAAGAAGGGTGAGGAACTATCTAAGATAATATCCCTTAATGAATCACTCCTTAAGGAGGTTAAGAACCTAAAGAAATAAAATACTAGCAAAGGCAAGTGAGAAAAAGATGAATCAAGGGAAGGTTTAAAAAAGAAATATGAACATATATGTAGATTATGAAGCCATAGTAAAAACAATATTGGATGAGTTCAAGAGATTGAAAGAAGAAAAGAAGAATTTTCAAAATAAAGAAGAAAGAAGAATCTTGGATGAATAATCTACGAAAGGATTAGAAGATGAAATTTGCATGAAGGTTGAGGAATCCTTAAATACTGATGAGGTAAAGTCAGAAATGAAAGAAAATATTGAAGAATGATGTCATAATTTGATAGATGGGGTCACCTGACAACTTCAAAAGGAGAAAGAATACAAGATTCAAGAAGGTCAACATAAGATACTTGAATAAGTTGAACTCCATCTAGAGGATGTACATGCCAAATATGATGGTATTATATCAAAGGCTAGAGTAATCAAGATAATCAAGGATTATATTGTCGCTGAAAAGAAGATAGATGAAATTCATGTGCAAAGTGAAGGAAGAAAATCAAATGTGAAACCATATCGGCACCCTCATTACCAACAAGAATTTAAAGGAAGACAAGATGGACGATATCAACATTATTTAGGAAGAAGATGGAATACTTGTCAATATACATGGAACAAGGCATCACCAAACTACTCTTCAACAAGCTATTATTAGAGACCAACAACGACTACAAATTGGAGAAGATTCAACAAAAATACTTGGAATCAAAGGAAATAAAATTATTCAACAACTAGACACCAAGGATTAAGACAAAAAAGAATTGATTTTGGATGGATAGATAATCAACAAGGGAATGAAGAAAGCAAGAACATTAGAAAATCATATTACTTGGTTTCATCACATGTGAAACCTTTAAATGCAAAGCTTTGAGGACAAATATTTTTGAAGGAGGGTGTTGGAGCCATCCTTGTTTTTTAACCCATCACAATTTTCATTTTTGATACTTGAAATTTAAAGATGGCCTTATTTTCCCACGAGATTTCGAAAAATATGCAACCATGAGCAGCGATGTTTTTCTACTCTCCAAATGCATCCAATTTCGTAAGAATGTTTTCCCTCTTTGTTTTACTTCTGGACCTCGCAAGTCGAATGCTATAGTCCGTGAGTTCACACGTCCCGAGTCACGAAACGGCGAAGTCATTTTAAATTTTCACTCAAGACAGTAACCAGGGTAGTATCTTTTTTACTCATGATTAGACATCATCGGGGTTTCATGCCTTGGCATTCGCCAATTCCGAATTTTTATTGTTACAGCCCCGAGAGCCGAGGACTCAAAGTCCTACCCGGATAACCCATGTCAAGGATCAAAGGAAAAAAAGTTAACCATGGTAAATGTCATTCTTGGCATTTCGCCACTCGACACTAACTTTTTCAAAAGTCACAACATCTAATCCTCGACTCACGAAGGCCCGGTGTAATTATAACATGATTAATTAGTCACCTAATCTAAGATTTTCTTCCTTTTAATTGAGTCTTAACTATCGCCATCTCACGGTTTCGCGACTCGGCATACTAATCTCCTAAAAACTGATCTTCGAAGTTCCGAGTTGCGATAAGGCAAATAAAACGATTATAAAATTAATTATGCCTCAAGTCGCGATTACGTTTAATTAAACCAACTCGGTCCTCGCAGTCTCAGGAGTTGGAAACTCAAAATGTTAACAGAAAATTTACGAGATAACGAATAGCGAAAAATTTATTTACATGGACAGATTTGGATTAATTAAGTCTAATCAAGGCTTATCCCGAGTTTCGATGCTTGTACAATTCTCGAAGGAGCATTTTCACTCCATATGCCAACTGACTTTTAAACCGCCAAAATTTATGACATTAATGGGAAAATAGGGTAAATCTATATGTAAGATCGGATTTTTACGGCATAAATTTATTTCTAATTTTGAATTGACAGGCTTGTTTTGAAAGGTACCATTTTTTCAAATATATGCAAGAGCTGCATTTCATTATGAATTTTTCATAGCACGTGGAGCTCATCACTTATGAGTAAACTAAATTCTGTATGTATACGCAATTCTATCGCAGAAGAGCTAAAACGCAAGCTTCAGCTATGGCTCCACAGAAAGCAGCAAAGGTGAATGTCAAGGTCGCAGGACAGGGCTCGAATAATGTCTCTGATACTTCGCCCCGAAGTGTCGATTCGGTCCCAAACTGATCATTTGTTTCAGACATTCTGTAGTCACAATTGGTAGATTATTCAGACGACTCCGACGGAAATGAAAGAGATGATCTCAACACCAAATATAAGATAGTCGTCCAATCCAGTATGCATAGAGTAGTAGACAGACCACGGTTGTTCCCATATTATGACATGATCTGATGGGCGTTGGATCACGTAGACATACCGACCAGGACTATCATGAACGGGCAACGAGTCACTGTCGGGACTTTTAGGCCAGAGCATATGCAAACCATGTATAAGCTCCCAATGACGTTTGACTATACATACGACGTCGAGTTCCTAGAGAAATTCAAAGAAAAGGAGTGCACCCAGTATGATAAAACCATGCCTGGTTTGATAAAGGATTGGGTTTCGTGCACCGTGAAGTTCAGGGTTAATGACCAAGGTATTTATCAATCGCCTCGTTGGAGCCACAGTATAAATATGTGGCCATGATGACATGTCGGCTATATGGGAGAGAGGACACATCGCATTTTCTCCTTGCATGGGTGCCTCTAATGTTTTGGGCCGCAGAAGGTTGCTCTTTTAATTGGGCAAAGATACTTTCAGATAGTTTGGCCAACCGGGTCACAGAGTACCGAGAGCAAAAGGAAAATGGGAGACCATCCTCATTCTTCATGTCCGCATATATTATGGATGCGATATGTTCCATGACACCTTTCCCATTAATGAGCTGGGGTTGGACTCCAGCCCAAGAAAAACCCATACATGTATATCATGACAAACTATGGGAGAAAAAAGCAGAAAAGTTCACATATGAAATTTTTAACTGGGTGATGGTGCCCCTGCACATTGCCATTTTTGGTCACCCACCACCTCGTATCTCGGACAACATTGCAAAAAAGATGAGTAGCATAGCGGATTGGTACATGGAGGCAGAGTTTTCATACTTCATAGTTTTCGGGTCTTCTGTTCCCCCTCATGCGCTACCATTGTTCATCCATGACAAGCTTACTTGTCGTGAGGTCGCCTGGCAGACAGTAATCGGCGGGGTGAGTAAAGAACTCAAAGGGTAATCAAAGAAGGTATGGCCTTCTTTTCCCATTCGACTGAATTCTTATTCTTTGTTAGATTTCGAGCATGCCAAAGCCGAGGCTGTAGCCCTGGAAGACCTAAGTTTGGTCTCCATCGAATATAAGAAACATGATCCACAGAGGGTTGTGAGCAACCATTTAGCTAATTGTGGTCTCAAGAGATTTGAGCATGAAAATTCACCCCCGGATGACGTTTTCTGAGGGGCGAGGTCTTATGAATAAGTCCTAGCATGGATCCAATCCTTAGCACCCGAAGACACGACCTCTGTATTGAGATTCCAGGAACATAGACGAAGATGTCTCCCTGCTGTGTTGGGAGGTAGAGGTCCGGGTGTTTCCGAGAAAAAACAAAAGGATGATGAAGGTTCTGAAGACGTAATTCCTGACCTCGGAAAACACCAAGAGGAAGAACAAATGAGGAATCCTGAAGCAGAGGTGAAGACTTCAGACCTGCCAAGGAAACAAAATCTGGAGACAGAGGTAAAGACTCCAGACCTGCCAAGGAAACAAAAGCCGGAGACCGAGACAAAGACTCTAGGACCGCCAACAAAGCAGAATCCTGTCGATACTCCAAGAGAATTGACAAAACAAATCGGAGAACCCATCACCTCGGTCACACCCTTGCAGTCGGCACAGGGAAATGTCGGCGAGGGATGTATATTTGATGAAGAACTGAGGCCTATAAGAGAAGAAGAACTCCCTCCAAATGAGTTCTTCTTTGATAAAAAGAGGAAGGAGGTAGTGAAAAGAGAGTTCTATCAAGAAGGAGGGTCTACTGCGAAAAAATATAAAATCATGACCGATGGAAAAGATAAGAAAAGTGACCAAATCACCACTGAAATCGCAGGAACGCTGGGAGCGTATGCTTCGGCAAATCAATTCTCAGTTGGGCTTTTGAAGAACCAACTAAAAAGGAAGAATCACCTAATCAGGACCCTCGAGGCTATATTGGCTACAGCCACGGAGAATGCTAAAGGTCAGGCTAGCATGGAAATAGAACAGGCCAGAGTGGCTGACAAAAACGAAATAGAGGTGCTCAAGGCCAAGCTTGAGCAAGCACAGTTGGTGGTCCGAGATGGTTGAGCGCAGGCGAGCCAACATAAAAGTCTGATTGAACAGTTGCGGGATCGGATAGAGATCGCTGAGAGTAGAGCGATAGACATCGAGATATTTAAATCCCAAGCTAGCGAGATTCGGAGCAGAATCTTTTCGGCACAGCAGAATTTGCTCGCCAGGATAAGAGAGATCCGGGAAAATTGTCTGTTGGTAAATCAGGTTTCCGAGAACCTGACTGCCAGAGAAAGGGATACAGGAGCGGCTCGGGTCGCCTTCCAGGAGGCGGTGATAGTCACGAATAACAGATTTTTGGCAGGTGCTACCGGGCTCTCCATCTTGGAACAAACCAGGGGTAATATATTGTTGAAGGATTGGGAGCACAACATTGCCCTGGCCAAGGAGCAAGCTCAAAAAGTAGTCAATTCTTTGGAAGAAGATTTTAATTCCATAGATGGCGAGCTGTTGGGTATGGACAGTGGAGGCGATGCAGAATCATTAATGCAAGTGAATGTGGAACATATCTCACTTGATCTGAAAGAGAAAGATGAGAAAGTTTCAGACGATATCTCACGGATAGATATGGTAGACATGGCCCAAGTTGATGAGTACATGATCAAACCCATCGCGTAGCTAAGTGCCCTCGACATCATCAGTGCACAAATAGAGGAAAAGCTACAGCAGTTAACCCGAAAATGTTACTTCATCGAGGCCAGTGGTCAAGCAGAGCCTTCACGACTCGTATCTCAGCTTGTGGAAAGATGTATCACATGCACCGAGTCTGAGCAAAGATGAGCACTGGCACTAAGTGAAGACAGAGTAGGGGAAATGGAGCGATTTCTCTCTCCTCTTCCATAATTGAAATTTTGCGACTATTGAGATTCTACCTGCTTTGTAAAAATTGTATAAATATACCCTAGAGAGAAATAAACGAGGCTGGACCCTTTTTGAGATTTTGTAAGAGAGTTTTTTTTTTACATTGAGATTTAATACAAGAAGATCCGAGATTCTCAATTCCGTCACTACTGTATTACAAGTTTTCTTTCTTGTTCCTCATTTTCCATTTCAATTCATATTCATAATTGATGTGCTTCATTATACTTTAGTGCGACCACTACTATAACAAATGAATTTGAGTTTTCTGTAATTGTTTATTGCCTTTCCTCTGCACGAGCTATCAGCTGTGTAAGACCAATCTGCAGTTTCGGAATTCTACATGTATTCTTTGTTACATTGGTTATTTACTTACATATTTTCTTCTCCCGTTCATATTGCGAAATTTTCCCCTGGCAGGAACTTCACACCGTAAACGGCTTTATGTTTTTCTCTTATCTCACGCCTTTTATTAAAATATAATACAGTTACGGGAACGAGCCGTAGATTTGCATCTATGTTTTATTTCTGCAACCGTAAGTTCTCTTTTATAAGACCCAACTGAGATAGCACTCAACCTTTCTTAAAGTTTTTCCTACCTACGTTGTTTCCCCATGACAGTTCATATACCAACTCAACCTAACGTTGAACCTAGACTATTGAACCAAACACACATTGCTTTAAACCTATTCAACACCATCCTTAAAACAACAAATAATTGAGCTGAACTTGAACAGTCATGGGCGGTCATTAAACGAGATATAACTATCTAGGAGCAGTTAGAAGCCAGGCAATGCCAACGACTAAATCTCCCTTAGGTTCCTTCTCCGAAGGTTGACGTTTCTCTCTTCTCCACCTTTTAACCACTTTCGGATGCCTTGATACTGTACTTCTAAGCCTTAAGTACAGACTCAGGAACAACATAGGGTACTATGTTATGACCCAATGGGGGCATATATATGGATACATGTATATGATATGACCCCAAGGGGGGGCATATATGGGCCTAAATGTACATGTAATGTGTAAATACATATGTCATAGGGTCAATCTAGTGATAAAGGGGTCTCATGTGCAAGTGTCAATAGCTATATATAAGAGATCATGTATTCATTATTGAGGGGTGAATTGTGAAGTATGAATGGTCTTTGGTTAATTGGAGGGGGTTCCCCTATTCTTTAAGGAGTTATTGTGTAACATGTGTGAACAACTATATATAAGAGATCATGTATTCATTATTGAGGGGTGAATTGTGAAGTATGAATGGTCTTTGGTTAGTTGGAGGGGGTTCCCCTATTCTTTAAGGATTTATTGTGTAACTTATATATATTGGAGTTGTGCTCCATGTTGAAATTCTGTACATGGTGTGTACTTATGTTATTTTATGATATTTTAAGTATTTGGATTATAACACTAAACATGTGGATCTATCCTCCACCAAATCTTGGATTTGATATAAGATAGATTAAATAATATAATAGCGACATATCCCATGATATCCATGTGCCCAACTTCATGGGTATGGGTCGCCACTTGGTCAAACCCTTTAGCTAAAGAATTGCAAGCTAGTTAAAGACCAGTTTTGGAAATCTCAACCATATTCCCCTTATTTTTCACTTTTTGTAGTTTTTACTGGTGATTCACCTAGATGACATTATTCTGCACAAAACCCATATTTTATATTTTTGAGATTCCTCTTCATCTGTTCAGAAATGACATGGAAAGTTTGACTATCAGAAATTCCAATCAACTTCAGAATTTCCAGTAGCTACAAAATTTCCAACAACTACATAATTTCACAATTAAGTTAGGAAATAACAATATCTTCTGTAAGTAATCATCAAAACATGGGAAATCAACCACTTTAGTGTAAGTATGCCATGTGAAGCTCATATAAGGTAGAAATGGTCAAATGCAGAAATATGAGTGATAAATGGAGTGATGATGAAGGGGTAAAGTGAATGAAAAATGACTAAATGACATCGTAAAATGTGTTATTTATGATGTCCAACAATAGGTAGGAAGTTCCACAAGGAGGTAGGTGGAGTAATAAGGCAAAACATTATGAGAAATTTTCACAAGCCTTAGAGTGCCCAAAATAAAGAATATATCAATAGGGTGGTGAAAGAAGTGTATGAAATGTACCCTAATGCAAATTTTGATTTGTAATGGTTATTGTAATTGATGGGGAAAATACCTAGGTGTACAAAGGATACTTACCTTAAGTATTTTGGGAAATAATTCAAATTTGATAAGAAAAGGGTGGATAAACAACCCCCAAAAATAAGTGAATTTTTTTACAAGGCTCTATTAAAAGTTGTGAAAGTTTAAGAGAAAGAAAAATCTTTGAGGGCCACACTAGTCTTAGAA
>SNQJ01S0070261.1:80850-93253 GCA_010110895.2 Picea sitchensis | reverse complement strand
AGGCAGAATAAGAAGTCGGCCCCAACAATTATTATTGAGACCCAGAAATATAATAAAGGTGGGTTTACCCACCCAGAGTGAGAAGTCAGCCTTGGCAGTGAAGACACTTCACACGTGCTAGACTTGTATATATAGAGAGGCTAGTGCCTCACTTTGAAACACAACACACTTGCTCATTTCTAAGAGGCAAGTTGCGACTTACTAGTTGGAGAGAGGGAGAAGAGTGGCACATCTTTTGAAGAGGACTTTCTGTATTGGTTTGAGTTATCTATTGACATTGTATTGGCAATTTATGATAAGGGAGTTTTTGCTGGGTTTTGTTCCCCTAGAGGGTTTCCCAGGATAAATGCTGTGTCTCTTGTGAATGTGTATTTCTCAGTGATCTTGTTCTTATGTTGCTCTTATCTATTGAAATGCAAAGAAATATAATAATGGAATAAAACCTTAACAATGAGTACCAGAATTAGTGCTGGAAAGTAGAGCACCAGATGGATAACAAGCTTCCAATAGCTAAAGCTTGGAGCTTTATGAAGATTTTTGAAAATATTGATGGTAATATGTAAACAAGTTGCACTAAGGACAATGGAAAAATAAGGGGAGGGGATTGTAATATCCCAAGATTGAACCCCAATTCTAATGGTAAATGTAACATATATTATAGGCTGGTGAGACAAGTTAAAATAAGCTAAGAGGCTTATATGATGATTAGGCTAGAGGACCTATATGCTAAAGGCCGAAGAGACCGTCTTTGTATATGTAAATACTCATATCAATAATATAAATACATCGTTGTGTGTAGACCAACCATGATAAAAGAGAATGTGGGACTAAGCTCCACTAGGTAAGGAAAGGGATGGGGCTAAGAGGCTAGGAAAAAGGGATAAGCTTGAGGGCTTAACTCTATGGGAATAATATTATATTATTATTACCTAAAAACTAAGGTTGGACATAACCTATGTTAGCCTAACTTCCTATGGAAAGGGAACAAATGTTAAGTGGAGCTCATGTAACTTCATGAAGCTAGGTGTCAATCCTAACACATGGAGTTATATTTGGACAATGCGTCCTTCTTGGGGGGTTCTTGACCATTCTTTCCATTCTCCCCATGCACTCATGCATTCACGCAGGAAGCCATTACCTCCATTATCGACCTCTGAGCATGCACTCACCTCTGGAACTGTAAATTATACTTGAGTTATCCTATGTGTTTCCTGGGATGCCCAACGTTCCTGTATCTTCCCGAGCTCATGTTGTGTTTAAATGGTTGGTTGTTGTGGCCAACATAGTTTCTCGAATGAGCATGGCTTGTTGCCATTTTCTGTATACAGACCGAGTCTTGCTGCCATCTTCTGTGTCCTTACCTATTTTCGGTTGTTACCTTCACCTGAGCCTGTTGCTGGTTGATTAGGAGTGGGATTGTAGAAGCAAGTTGTCAAGCCTGTGACCAACTCTCTCCAGGTGAGAGAGTTTTCTGGAAAAGAAGAAGTAGGTGGACAAGCCTGTGAGAAACTCTCTCCAAGTGAGAGAGGTTGTTGGGGAAGTGATTCCTCTTGGAGGGAGTCCAAAAAAAGCTACAAAGCTATGAGAATTCCTGATCCGGCCTATTGTTGAAGCCCTGGAAGGGAAGTGGAGCATCTGATGGAATTTGGAACAATGAAGGTGCATATTCCCGGGGTGGGACATGCATGTGGGTACTGAGAGTGTGTGAGCGGTGGGTGTTATTGGACAAATTGGTAAGTGCAGACACAAAATGATATCCCTAACTTCAACAAGAAATTAGAACAAAACAAGACAAAATATAAAACTTTCCCTAAGTTTTAACTATCAAGCATACTAACTAACAAGAGATAAATGACATACCTTTTAAATGTCGTTTGTCCTCATTCCATTCCAAGGCTTATGGGATGCTGAACCTGTAAAAATAAATAAGCCAACGAAGTGAAAGCAACAATGTATACTCAAAAAAACCTATGTATGTGATCAAGGAGTCATACAATAAAACAAGACCAATTTTATGGGAAAGAAATATATCACTGTATTAAAGATATGAAAAGGATAATACAACCAATGCCTTGATGTTGTGGGGTCCCTTCCAATAGTTCCTTAATTCCCACACACTTTTGCTCCACAAATTCTAAGAATGTAGATTTTAAATGCACTCACAATCTCAACTTAGCAAAGTGAAACTCAAAGCCAACATACAAACTCCAAAAACTCCGAGCTACAAAACTCAAGAACTAGCCATTCCAAAAACTAGATTTCCCATGAGAACTCTTCTCCTTTTATAAGTTGAAAAAGATAAGGTGAGGAGGTTAGGATGATCCCATGAGATTAGGGATGCAACTCATATCCAAACCGATTGTAGGCCACCTCACCCTCGAAGCTTCTATTCTAGAAACATCAAGAGTATATTCTTTTTCTTTGTAAAAAAGATCGTCACACCCTTAACATTGAGAAAACTGCAACAAAGTCGTAGGCCACTGTGGTGAATCCTGCGTTGATCCTAAATCATCGCACCCTTAACACTGAGCAAGGTGGGATGATCCCTTTTTATAAGGATTTTAGAAAGGAAAACATAATTTTCATCTTTCTGGGAAAATGTGTCTTCATTCTTCTTTAGGGATTTAGGCCATTGATCCTTTTAAAGACAAAAGATAGGTGTACATCATTAACGGTCCTAGGGGTGATGAAAATAATGTGTAATAGTAAGCCCCCCAAAGTATTAAGTTAGAATAGAGTGATATCTGAAATACTTTATGGAGTGTGTCTTGGGAACAAGGAACATGTCGGTCAGAAACCTGCCAACAAACAAGGACATATAGTACAATAATATATCATTACTGAGGTAGGAATTCCCATACTCATATTAAAAATGAATCAAAGCATAAATGACAACATGTAAAAGATACATGTCAAGTAAGACATGTCATGGCCACCAAACATACACTCTGGATCCATGCCATTATGACTCAAATCTGAACATAGCCACAAAAAATACACTGTGGATCTATGTGTTAAAGACTCAAACTTGAACATAGCCATGAGACATACACTGTGGATAGATGCAACAATACAATTTGAATATACTCCAACGCAACATGAATCTGTCAAAAAAGATCCAGGGTCTTCATCTCCACCATTCCATAGTATGAATTTAACCATGCGAATACATGTGCTGAAGTCAAACATAGTAGAAACTACTTGATTACCGATCATTAGTGTATACCATTAACAAGTGAGAGGGAAATCACCATTAATTTCAATGACTCCCAAGGTGCACTAGTACAATCCAACAGATGCAAATTTGTGAACTGAAGTCGAACACTTGGCAGAATCTCCCGATAAGGGGTCAATAATGAAAACCCACTGTCAAAACTGAGGAAACCTGCCATTGAGGCATTCAAGTTCCAAGGTACCAATTAGTTTCTAAGTATAATCCTTGGATAATGAGTTGAAGTCGACAGGAAAATACTCGTCATCGGAGGGCCTTAATGTATCCCCCATCAATGACATGAAACGAGTAAAAATATTTCAAGTAGATCAGAGTAACAAGTGATTCAGGATCGACTCAAGGATGGCCGACGTAATAGAAGGCTTAAGGACTGTAGAAATGGCCGACGCAATAGAAGGCTTTCCAGGTTGAAATTCTCTTTGAACATATTGATGACATGACAACTATCTTGGAAACACTGACTCAACAACAGGGATCACAAACCAATTTGTAATCTTGTAAAGGAGTATGATCAAGAGACAAGCCGATTTTCCAAACCAGACACAAAGCAATTGAAAGGGTATCATGTTCAAAAGTGACTCTTCTATAGAATACATGTTTAAATACATTTCTTTCCCAAATTCCCCCCACCATTTATGGTGAGTACCTCTTTATTTTTACACAATCTTGAGGAGGATAACATATGCTTGAAATGTAAGCTCATCCTTCAGATGAATCCCTCGAAGTATGTTTAACGAACCCTAGGAAGGAGTGGTTCAATCCCATATGGGCCTTTCAATGTTTGTTTTACGAATTCAAAGAAAGTAAATTCGGTGGTCTTTTCATATTTATGGAGTTTGAAAAGAACTTAAAGAGGACTCCATAAATTTTTCTAATCATGCTTAATTAGAGTGTTCCTTTTTCATAAAGTAGTCCGATGAGACCGAAAAAGAGACGATCTATCGCTCAACAGAATTTTTCTGCAAATACTTTATCGAGCGTGAAAAGAACAAGATTGCTCGACAATCTTTTCATGTTTAGAGAGTCTGAAAATATCTTAAAGGGAACTCTAGGGAGTTCCTTTTTCGTATAACCTTTACGAGTCCAAAAAAGTGATAAACTTTTACTCGGTTACAATCTCATGTATTTACAAGCACGAGAGAGAACAAATACTAATCTCGAGATTGTTTTCATTTTTACACAAGATTAAAACAAAACAAAACTATGCTTGGGATAGATTTTATTTTTACACAAGATTAAAACTAAAGAAAACTATGCTTGGACCTAGTTTCATTTTTACACAAGATTGAACCAGAGAAAACTATGCGTGAGGTAGGTGGTTTCATTTTTACACAAGCTTGAACCAGAGAAAACTATGCTTGCGACTTCCCAATGCATTATCCAGAGATGATTGGTACTTTGTCATCATCTTAAGAAGCTAACGACTTAAATCCAACATGAATTTTAGAGGCTATAAGCATTCCCTCCCAAGCTTCATTTCGTCCAACTGCAAAGGCGAATGAAATGAAGCTTCAAATACTAGACGAAGGTCTTGACTCAAACAGAGAAGGGGGAAAAATCTATTTCCTTTTTTAATGAGATTGACATAGGAATAGGAAATATGCTCGAGACGGGCTATTTTATTTTTTTAGCGAGCTTGACACAAGAGAAGAAATATGCTCGTAACCTTTGTTTCATTTTTTAATGAGGTTTCCATAGGGACGCAAAAACTATCCTCGTAGATATTTTCATTTTTTAACGAGATTGAAATTAGAAAACCATGCTCAAATATCTCTTCTTGATCATGGCTTCCAAGAGGACAATGCTCTATAAGGACACCATGTCAAGGGACAAAAGTCGTTCATAGATTCCAAGAGATCTTCACTGGATGGAAGAAACAGACTCTAGAAGGAACACATGTAGAGGGTCGCGATAGGGGTAAGGATATCAAGCTCTAAAAGATCCATCGAAGAGACCACCATGTCAACTACCGAATCTAAGTAATAAGATATTGAGCTTACAACGAGAGGCTCATATTCATCGGCAGTTGAAGGCATGGGAGACAACGCCACATAATTGACTTGTGGCAGGGGCAATACCGTCTGCATATAAGAATCGTTTAGGGAGGTCATTGAGTTGGTAATCAAGTCATGACCAATGAATGAAAGTTGATTAATAGTCACAATCTTCAATCGCGAGGGGAATATATCACACAAAAAAGAGTGGACACGATAGCTTTCATGGCATAAACATAATCTTTCCCAAGGAGTAAATCAAAATCCAAAGGGTCTTGGAATACCATAACATCAATAAAGACCCTCCCAAAGTTACAGAAAATTGAGGAAGGGTCCCTAAAGGTTGAATGGTTCTTCTGTTAAAAGCTAACAGATTCTGGGCAACTGGCGTAAGTTAAGGACAACCCAAAGCTTGCCAAGCAATAGAGGACAAAATACTAACGGACGCACCTTCATCTATTAGCATCTAAGGAACATCCCGACCACAAAACTGTACTGTAATATTGAAAGGAATGTGAAAGAGAAGATGAGGTCCAGTTAGCGCACCCCAATAAAAAAGAATGGATTCATTACTTGGAGTTGGTTCCACAAGAGAAGGAGGAACTCCCCCTAGCACGATATATTCTGTATCAACGAGAAAAATGTGGGAAGTATAGGGATTACTCTCTAGCGGGAGAGTAAGATTGACTGATGACGAGATCATATCGAACACTTGGGTTGCATTCTCCAAGGGGAGAATGGGGTCGACGGATGGAAACAGATCGACTGTTTGGGTTTCACTCTTTAACGACAAAGTGGGATCGACCGAGGATGGGATCAGATCGACCACTTTGTCAACTGGTTCAACTAAGGACGTGACCAGATTGACTACTTGATCAACCGAACTGACCTATGAAGGGACCAGATTGATCATGCCATCGACTACACGTGGGTTGAGAGTAAGGATGCGGTAAGTAACCAAAAGTTGAGGCTTAGAAATAATCATGTATTTCAGTAATTTCAATGATTCTTCCATATGAGGGAAAATGTGAGTTTGATGACTCCTTCCGCATAAACTACACGAGAACTTGACTCTACTTTTATTCTTCCTAATGGTATCCTGACTAGTTGATGAGAGGTCATCAACATGTTGTTCAGAGGTTGACGACATGGGCTGGCGAGGGCGTGTAGACCATGCTTCTATAACCTTGGATATACCAGGGAAATCCTTAAGAATATGGCTACCCTTAAAAATACTGCAAGGGTACTTGGGCTTACGGGTTGTTTGGGTGATCTTGGCATCATCAACACTCCCAACACAATTATTAGTAACTATTTGTTTTCCAACATGTCTGGAAGTGGTTGGAGGTTTGGACCCTTGCTTATTTTTCTTCTTCTTCCTTTTCTTCTTCTTCTTATCCATCGAGTTACTAGCTTCAGAGTATTCACTCGGTAAAGAAGATGAAACAAAAGAATACCTTGCAAGTGAATAAGGTGAAGAAGATCTTACTGGTGAAGAAGGTGAAGGATCAACATGAGGTTGATGTTCTTGGGGGGCAGTGCTTACAACCGAATAACTTGCTGCATTCATTATTACTTGAGTGGAAAACAACCATACCGGTAATCCAATTGTGAGACCTGGAAGGCTCAAAGTAGCGATGTAAGGAGGATCGATGTTTATGTAAGAAGGAAAAACAAAAGGCTCCCCTAGAGCAGGGGTTGCTTCATTGGTTGTTCCGGGAATAGATGACATAAATACATATCCAACTTAAGTCCTGTAAGGGAAATAAAACATAACACACTAAAAATCTAGTAAGCAAGCAAGCAAACAAAACCTTCTCACAATGAACGCACTAGTTGGTGATTAAATCCAACGTCGTGGGAACAATGTAAGAAGGGGATGGGATAGAGCGGGTGGAAAAGTTACGTTGATGACCTGCTTAATGGACTTATGCCTTGGTGTAAGATTCCACACAATAAACATGGATTTACCCTCCAAGGAGCCCAAGTGAGTTTGGCCAACTTCGATTCCAGGTACAACGAAGACTTCCCCTTCACCTCCACCTCATGTATTACCCTAAAGAGAAAGGCCACTAAGGTTACCAAATACAACAAAGATGCCTAGGGAAATAGTTGACAGTCCGATACATGCATAAGGGTAGGGTAACTAAGCCTGAAATCGACTTGAGAAGACCCGCACAAGGTTGTTTTCTCAATTCACCCCCAATAATACGCGTAACCACTACAATAAGACCAACAAAGCAGGGTTAGTCACTCTGCTAGTCTCAATGCGACCTCATGATTGACCCTTGTGTGAGAAGGGCTTCCCGAGCAAAAATGTAACAAGTGGATTTACTGCTCCCTAGCACAAGATTCTATTCATTTTTGATAGCTTTGGAAATTTATGCTTTCAACCTATTCCAAATCCTACACCTTAAGCTAATGGAAGTTTTGCTACTAGAAAATATAAAATGTGTAGTCAATTTTTATAAGCGCTTTATTTTAAGGCTGTTGTTTACTCAAGAGGAAAATGGTGTGGATTAAATGATGTTTTGACTGACTCTAAACAATGAAAAGAAATGAGAATGAAAATATTTTACTTCGATGAAAACTATATTACGAGAAGGAGAAAACGTTTATCATTCCCAGATGCACAATGTCCAAATTTTTTATTAAACTCATCAATATCAAGATCTTCAAGAAATGATCCAAAGAGATTGTACACCAATACATGATTCAAGACCAAAAAATGTCAAAAACCATGCAATTTCGCTACTTCAAATGCAAGGATGCCCCCAATCTAATGCAAATCAAGAAATTAATTTTTTTTGTTTTCAAAGATACACTAAAAATAATAGCAAGTTTCTTCAAAACAAAAGCAACCCAAACTAAAAAATTTCTTTTAAAATGAACTATTCAGAAAAATAAATGTTCTTTCACTAAACAATTCTAAAGAAAAACAATGCTTTGTAACCGAAAGACACTCAATTCAAGAGATCTCAAATCTTTCAAAAGAAAACAAGCTAAAACAAAGAAAATAATGGCTAAAAGCAAATTCAAATATTTCAAGTAGAGTGTAATCAAACCCAAAAATTCACCCCAAAACCATATTTAATATCTGGGCAAGAAAAAACATCAATTTTTTTTTCCACACAATCGTCGCAGGATATTAGACTAATACAATGCAACGATCCTAGATCGATGCAGGCCGAAGAAAATTAGAGTGCGATGATGTTGCATTGTGTCTAAAGGCAGGGTACGTCAAACACTAAAAATATGGAAAAATTAAAAAACAATGAAATTTTTTCAGTGGATTCAACAGTCACTAAATCAGACTGGATTTCCCAGTGACTTAGAAAATCATAAACTCAAGCGGACAAGCAAGGAAACAAAACTAATAGGAAAACGATCCATTCCCTAGTATGGTCGTCAATTTTTTTATAGGAGAAATGGGTAAGTGCAGACACGAACTGATCTCCCTAAATTCAACAAGGAATTAGAACAAAACAAGACAAAATATAAAACTTTCCCTAAGTTTTAACTATCAAGCATACTAACTAACAAGAGATAAATGACATACCTTTAAAATGTCATTTTTCCTTGCTAGTGTCATCCTTGATCTGTTCCAATGCTTATGGGATGCTGAACTTGTAAAAAGACATAATCCAACGAAGTGAAAGAAACAATGTATACTCAACAAAACCTATGCATGTGATCAAGGAGTCATACAATAAAATAAGACCAATTTTATGGGAAAAAAATATATCATTGTATTAAAGATATGAAAAGGAGAATACAACCAATGCCTTGATGTTGTAGGGTCCCTTCCAACAGTTCCTTACTTCCCACACACTTCTGCTCCATGAATTCTGAGACTATATATTTGAAAGTCACTCACAATCTCAACTTGGCAAAGTGAAACTCAAAGCCAACATACAAGCTCCAAAAACTCCAAGCTACAAAACTCAAGAACTAGCCATTCCAAAAACTAGATTTCCCATGAGAACTCTTCTCCTTTTATAAGATGAAAAGGATAGGGTGAGGAGGTTAGGATGATCCCATGAGATCAGGTATGCAACTCATAACCAAACCGATCGGAGACCACCTCACCCTCAAAGCTTCTATTCTTGAAATGTCGAGAATTTATTCTTTTTCTTCATAAAAAAGATCATCGCACCCTTAATACTGAGCAAACTGCGACAACATCACAGGACACTATGGTGCAGACTGCGTCGATCCTAAAATCCTAAATCCTCACACCGTTAACACCGAGCAAGGTGTGATGATCCCTTTTTATAAGGTTTTTACAAAGGAAAATATAATTTTCATCTTTATGAGAAAATGTGTCTTCATTCTTCTTCAGGGATTCATGCCATTGATCATTCTAAAGACAAAAGATAGGTGTACATCATTAACGGTCCTAGGGGAGAGGAAAATAATGTGTAAGAGTGGGTGTAATCTAGCTCCTGGGAGAGAATCCTTCCYGATTGACTRTGTGACATCCCATTGTCTCAGCCTAGCCTAGGAATCCCTTTACCCCGGTGGAGTTTAGTCCCAACTYAGGGGTGACCCACTACTGAGAGTGATGAGMAGYGGGGTCTATGGCTGGGAGGTTCGTTGAAGGTTTTCAYGCAATTGGTGGTCTTCTATAAAAGATAAGTACCACTTCTATGTTCATTTACATGCTGTGTATGTGTACATGTTTATATTGATGAGTATTTCCTGTATATGTTGTATGTATAGGCTTACTAATATTTTCACATTAATTTGTGTATTAGTAGAAGATGTTGTATGTTTATGTTCATATATATATATATGGTAATCATTATTTCTATGAGATAACATGTCCTGGCTTGGGTGGCATGGGTGTGTATGATATTCCACATGAATCTTTATGTGGCATAGCCCAATAGGTTTATAGCTGGGTATGTTACTAATTGGTTATCGGAGCTTGAACATAGAAGATTTGTGGTAGCATGCCCCATCTTGGCTTCTCGGGTACATTACACAGACAATCTAACCACTGGAAGGTAGATTGGGAAGTTCATTATCAATCTCATTATAACACCAGCTGCAATTACAGTTGCAGTCAGGTTTTGCAGTGGAAACAAACCCTAACCCATATGTTCGGGAACATAAAGTGGATCGGTTGGAATATTTATTTGAAATCCTAGTGTGCCCTATCCTAGCACACCTCTTGGCATCCTCAACTAGCAAAAGTTTCAGGTTTAAGTTTTTTGTCAAAGTCAAAGTAAAAGGTTGACTTCTGGTCAATTTGACTTTCATGTGGTTAAAGTTGAAATTTCAGAGTTTCCAGCTTGTATTAATCATTGAACCTTCTGATTTAGTTTCTAATATCTTCTTGTCAATATGGTGTCTAGTTTCAAATTAGAAAGACAAGCTGGACGATGCTACAAAGATTTCAAAGGTATGCAGTTGTATATGGTTTTCAAGTTATATCATCTAGCAAAGCATGAGTATTTTTGCAGGGAATGTACTAGAGACCTTGTCCAAGCAATGATCTTGTATTTAGTACATTCAAAGGAACAAGCACACTCTCCATAGCAGTTGAGGCTTCAGGTTCCAGGTTTGATTAAATTGATAAGTTTCCAATTTGTACATATCAAGATTGATAGTTGCTACATTAAAAATTGTGAAAGCAGTCTTTGAAAGTTTCTATTACTGCTATATGTAATGAATAATTGATGGCATGAAAATACTATTGATATATATGCTTATTGTACTTGTTTTCAAAATGAAATAACATCTCCTCCAGAGAGACACTTCTTGTTTTTCTCCCAATAATTTCACCTTGATCATACTATGTTGATCATCATGAAATTGTTATTCATTCTTGTTATCATAGATATGTTCTTATGAAAATGCTATTATACTGGAAATACTTTTATTGTTCTTGTCTCGGGCAGGTTATCTTACAAGATTTCATGGAGGCTATTATGGAGATGTATTTGTTTGTTTCAAATAAGTTACTATGGAATAATGATTGAACACAACACTGAAAGAGTGTTGAAGAATGTCGTCTTCTATTTTCATTTGTTATTGTTCTTTTTCCATGCAGGTCACATGTGATAACTCAAGGAGGGAGCTACAGTGACAGTTGCAAGAACGTAGTAGATGAATTCATAAATGGTGAAGCAGATGGTTTTACCAAGCATCAATTATAAAGGAAGCAGAGAAAGCAAGAAGTCAAAACCATATTCTCGTTACATAACCTTCCACCTTTGAAGAAGAAGTCAAGAAGAAATAATAGAAGGAAGTTGTCATGGAAGAATATCAATCATGAAAAATGATGTATGGGAAATTGTGCCTAAATGGATTTACAAGATAAAACATGCAGTGGATAGAAGTATCGATAAATGTAAGGTGCAATTTGTGGCTATAGGATTCTCTTAGCAGGAGGGAGAAGATTATGATGAGATGTTTTCTCTGGCTTCCAGATATACATATATTAGATCCATCATATCTCTGGCATAATCAATGGGTTGGAGTTTACATTGATGGATGTAAATACCTCCTTTCTCAATGGAGTGATTGAGGAAGAAATATACATAGAGAAACCTCAAGGTTTTGAGGTACACCCAAGAGAAATGCATGTATGCAGATTGAAGAAGGCCTTGTATGGATTCAAGAAAGCTCCAAGAGCTTGGTATGCACATATTGATTACTACTTGAAAAAACTTGGATTTGCCAAGAGTCATTCCAATCCAAATCTCTATTACAAAGTTGTGAATAATTCACCTATGATTCTACTGTTATATGTTGATGATTTGTTCCTAATAGGTGAAAAGCCTCTCATTATTCAATGTAAGAAGGAGCAAGCCACTGAATTTGATATGAAAGATCTTGGTCTCATGCACTACTATTTGGGATTAGAAGTGGCAGAAGCATGGTGATGCATTCCTAGGACAAGGGAAGTGTATTGTAAATATCCTTCAGAAGTTTGGGATGATGGATTGAAAATCCATGGAAACTCCCTTGGAAACAAATTTGAGGAAGTTGTGAGACTCTGATTCTGATCCAGTAGACTCGTCCCTGTACTGGTAGTTGATTGGATCCTTGATGTACTTGGTGAATACTAGGTCAGACATTTTCTTTGCTATGAACATGTTGAGCCAGTTCTAGATGGAACCTAGACAAGAGCAATGGATAGCTGGAAAGCATATATTGAGATATCCTC
>SNQJ01S0070261.1:52383-65669 GCA_010110895.2 Picea sitchensis | reverse complement strand
ATATTCAAGCTAAACATAAAAGAATGAACCATACGACATGCACAACAATAAACAACAAGCATGCATACTATGGATACAAAATTCATAGGTAAACAAATACACAACGAAATAAATACACAAGTAAATAGAACCTTAACAAAGAACACTTATCTTTTATAAAATGAGTCACCAAATTGATGCAGACCAAGGATGTTCCGCCCAATCGTACAAACTATTGTTCTAACTCTCGAAAATAATGTCACCCCCGATCCAGGGATATGAATCCACAAGGATGGTTCCAGAGTGTTACTCGGATTCCCAAACCAATCATCACTCAAGCTGTCACAGGCTTCCCAACGCCCACAACAATCCAAAGTACACCAACTCTCTTATACCCAACTTGTGCCACCCAAGAGAATGGACCCCCTTATCTGCCACACATTCCCTTAGGTCATCCATATCCTTCCAGAGCTCCAATGCAGCTGGTCCAAAATCTCCATGCTGGTATTCTTAGGACTCGCAGCCGTGAGAAAAGCTAGACACGGGCCAAAGAATCTCAGACATGCAGGCCTCGATTCATGGATGGAATACACCAACAATATCTATAGACAATAATACCATGGCTGCTCTTCAACAGTTTATTTCCCCCTCCCAAGCCAAGACACCAATGAGGAAAGAGGAATGAGTGCAAGAATGAATGGAGTGAGAAATGAATGAAAAGTGTGAAAAATGATCAATGGAGTGGATGCGTGAATGAGTGAAGAAGATGTGACTAGAAAAAGAACAAGAGCAAGAACATGAGTCAAAACCTCCCCAATAGACCAGTGTCGGGTTTATGTAATTCTTGGGAATCAAGAACCTCATGGTCTTCCCCCAAGAAGCTCACATAACTTATATTCTCCATTAAACAAAATGGGTAATTAAACATGTGAAATAAACACTTATCCCCTCAAGTCCCCTCTCTTGTGGAATCATAGCCCCCTATAACTCTTATCCTTGTTCGTCTAGTAGACAATGATGTGTTTATTATTAATAATGATAAAAACATTACATTCTCTAGGCACTCTGGCCTATTTTAATTGTTTGGGCACTCTGGCCTTTCATCGATTAACAAAATACAATATTCACTATGGGGCTTCAAAACCTAGGGTGTTACATCCCCTCCCAATTATTTTGGCACTGTCCTTAGTGCATATACAAAATAGGAATCAAAAGTCGAAAATTTATTCAAAAAGTTGTGGGTACTCTGCCCACATGGAATCTTCATGCTCCCAAGTAGCATCCTCAGGACCGTAGCTGGTCCACTAGAGTTTCACCAGTTCTATAACTCGATTCCAGAGCATTTTTACTTTTCTCTCCAATATCCGCACTGGTTGGATCCGAAAGTCTCCCTCTGTCTCTACCTGAATCAGATTCCAATCAATAACATGGTTAGGATCATGGATTTAGTTTTTTAGCAAAGAGACATGAAATACATTATGCAAAGTCATGGAAGCAGACAATGCAAGCATGTATTCAACTGGCCCCATTCTGTCCAATATGTCAAATGGACCATAGAATTTGGCTACCAGTTTTGTACAACTACCCAACTTCAAAGAGCTCTTCTTGGGATTCACTTTTAAAAGCACATGTTGCCCTATTTTAAATTCTCTAGTTGTCCTATTCTTATTTGCATAAATTTTCTGTCTATCCCGAGCTACCTTTAAATTCTACTTAATCTTAACCATTTGGTCTTCCATATTGATGCAGGAGCATTGCTCCAACCCAACAACGTGCCAGCTAGCCAACACATCAAAACACACATTCATGGAGGAGAGAAGCGCCAACCATCTCATTTTAAAATTTAAAATTGTAATTAAATGTTTGTAAGGATGGTAGAGCCGAGCCATGCTTTTGTACAGGCTGTAGGTAGAGTCACCTTTAAGGGTTGACAGGTTGATAAGATCTAGATTCGATTCAGACTAGACAACCATTGAATGTAATTCAATGTAATTAATGAGAGTAGGTAGCTTGGAGGAAAGAGCTCGAGGAGCCCCCTTTTGTAAAAAGATTTTTGCATCTAGATTCATTAGAAGTAGAATGTAGAGGAAGAGAAGAAGAGAGAGCCGAGACTGTTGCAGCCCGAGCTTGAACATATTGTAAAAATGCATTCTGAGATTAATACAAAGAGAAGTTTTTCCTGTATAAGAATCTTTATGTGTTTATGCATTTATGAATGGATGTGTTTTATGCTTTTATGTGCATATGTTGTAGATGTATGTTAGATGCCATGTGCAAGGATAGATATATTTTCTCATCTATTCAGGAGTTTCTTTGATTTCAAGTCTGGGTTCTTTGTGGCTAAATGTAAGGGGTTGCATGACAAAGTGTTGAAGACTCTATAAGCTAGTGAAAAGAGTGCACATCTGAGTTCTGTGGAATTAACGAAAAGACGTGTTAGGAGGGTGCACCAGAGGAATCATAAGCTGAAGGGAGAAGCCACAGAGTTACTGAATACTTTGGAGGTGAAGAATGTGCAGAGGAAGGCACAGAGAGAAAACATAATTGTTGAGGATTCTATGAAGCTATGTCAGGAGGGCATCGAGCAAGTGCAAAGAGTGCATGAGAAAAATTCTATTTCAGGTTCTGAGAAAAGAGAAGTGTCGAGGAGAAGACACTTACAGAGTTACTGAACACTTTGTAGGCTCAACGAGGCATGCTTGAGAAAGAAGTTGCCAGGAGGACACTTATATCCTTTCAAGGAGCGAAGGGAACAAAGTTGTTGAATATTCTGGAGGAAGACATGTGCAAGGAGTGCACTAGGCCAACACTTGGACAAAGTGTTGAGAGACAACCATCTGAAGGCTAATCGAAGTGCAAGGAGAACGCTCAGAGTGAACTTGTTTCAAGTTCCAAAGCTCAAGAGGTCGAGCACAAAGTGTGTCAGGAGGAGCACCAAAAGTATTCTAAGGAAGCAGAGGGTTGAATCCCTTAGAACTGAGTAAGTTTGTAAGCTCAGGAGAGATAACAGAAGCAGTGTGCGAAGAGTGGACTATTCTAAGTCGAGAAGATAAGGAGAGACAGTGCGAGGTTGCACGAAGAGCGCAAGTATGCGCTAGAGCCAAGGTTGAGTTTCATTCCCAAGGCTTAGGAAGGATAGCATTTCCAGAATGTAGGTGAGACCAAATTTATCGGGCTCACAGAAGAATCAAAGGTCGAGGCCTTTGAAGCATCGAAATCTTCCAAGTCTGGGAAGAAAGTCGTAAGTTCAGGAGCAGGCGCACAATAGCCATCAGATAACATGATAAGAGCATAGGAGGAGATAAGGTCTGAGCTGTCAGATCTGGGCATGTGGACCAATAGTCGTTGGATCTGGAGGAAGACGCATGAGGCTTAAACCCTTGTGTATGCAGGAGAGTGGACTCGTCAAAGTCCAGAAGTCCCAATTAGATCAAACCCGTCCATCGTCAGGAGGACAGGTGGCAACAGATCCGGGGTGTTCATGGAACTGCACACTGGAAGATTTGCAAGGAACATAGGAGTAAATTCGCGAAAGGCAAAGTCGCGAAATCATCCTGGACCATTGGATCTTGAAGGACAGGTGGCGAAGATCCACACACGTTGGAGAATCGAGAATCGGGAGAAACAGAGGAAGCTACTTCCAAAAGTCCCAAAGGGTGAAGTCCCGAAATCATTAGGACCGCCCATCGGAAGGGATGTGTGGCAACCGATCAACATTTCACTGACTCGTGACTCAGGGAAGTCAAAAGGGCAAGTTCGCGAAAACTCGCGAAACGTGAATTCGCGACACCAAATCTGGGTCGTTGATCAAGTCAGGTTGTGGGTTGTCGATATGAAGCATCGACATTTCAACATTTCAGGAGTCAGGAGGATAGAGGTGAATCACATTGGGAGTTCCTGATACGTGAAATCCTGACGCGCTCAAAGAGTTGAGCCCCAGGTCATGATGAATGGTCACATGAACGGAGATAAGGGAGGAGCTAACATCCATTAATCTCTTTTCGACATTTCGGGAGTCAGGGAGTCAGGGTTGGCTCACTCATGAAGTTCTGACACACGAAATCGCAATGCACCTTTTGTGTAGGCGTGCGGTCACAGCCTGTGGTCATGGGGAGGTTAGGCTCGTGCTTGGTTCTCAGTCACACATGGGAAGTTTCATAAAGGACATGTGGATTTGTTTGTGGTATTCCAATAGGGAATCAAAGAGCTGCTTCAACTCGTTAGAGAGAAGAACGATCCTTGACCGGGAGGTTAGCGGACCTTGTCGAGGCAGAGGTAGGGGGTTTGCATTAAGTGGTATCAGAGCACATAATTTGTCTGCAGATCATAGGCAAAAGTGATTGAAGAGAAGGATATAGTCTAATACCATCAAGTGGTATCAGAGCACAAAATTTGTCTGCAGATAGTAGGCAAAGGTGAAGGAAGAGAAGGATATAGTCTGATACCATCAAGTGGTATCCGAGCTCAGATTTTTAATTTCTGTAGCAGAGAGGAGATAAATAGAGATAATTCGATACCATAAAGTGGTATCAGAGGTTCATCTGTATGCAACAGGTGAAGGAAGACATAGTATTGATGCTCTGTGCGTGGATATTTGTTTGCAAGCAAGCAACATAGATTTGACAGCCAGGTGAGCGTTGGAGAAGCTGGAGATGCTCTCGGTTGCAGAGTGAACATCAGACTTTCCAGGAGNGACAACCATTGAATGTAATTCAATGTAATTAATGAGAGTAGGTAGCTTGGAGGAAAGAGCTCGAGGAGCCCCCTTTTGTAAAAAGATTTTTGCATCTAGATTCATTAGAAGTAGAATGTAGAGGAAGAGAAGAAGAGAGAGCCAAGACTGTTGCAGCCTGAGCTTGAACATATTGTAAAAATGCATTCTGAGATTAATACAAAGAGAAGTTTTTCCTGCATAAGAATCTTTATGTGTTTATGCGTTTATGAATGGATGTGTTTTATGCTTTTATGTGCATATGTTGTAGATGTATGTTAGATGCCATGTGCAAGGATAGATATATTTTCTCATCTATTCAGGAGTTTCTTTGATTTCAAGTCTAGGTTCTTTGTGGCTAAATGTAAGGGGTTGCATGACAGAGTGTTGAAGACTCTGTAAGCTAGTGAAAAAAGTTCACATCTGAGTTCTGTGGAATTAAGGAAAAGACGTGTCAGGAGGGTGCACCAGAGGAATCATAAGCTGAAGGGAGAAGCCACATAGTTACTGAATACTTTGGAGGTGAAGAATGTGCAGAGGAAGGCACAGAGAGAAAACATAATTGTTGAGGATTCTATGAAGCTATGTCAGGAGGGCATCGAGCAAGTGCAAAGAGTGCATGAGAAGAATTCTATTTCGGGTTCTGAGAAAAGAGAAGTGTCGAGGAGAAGACACTTACAGAGTTACTGAACACTTTGTAGGCTCAACGAGGCATGCTTGAGAAAGAAGTTGCCAGGAGGACACTTATATCCTTTCAAGGAGTGAAGGGAACAAAGTTGTTGAATATTCTGGAGGAAGACATGTGCAAGGAGTGCACTAGGCCAACACTTGGACAAAGTGTTGAGAGACAACCATCTGAAGGCTAATCGGAGTGCAAGGAGAACGCTCAGAGTGAACTTGTTTCAAGTTCCAAATCTCAAGAGGTCGAGCACAAAGTGTGTCAGGAGGAGCACCAAAAGTCTTCTAAGGAAGCAGAGGGTTGAATCCCTTAGAACTGAGTAAGTTTGTAAGATCAGGAGAGATAACAGAAGTAGTGTGCGAAGAGTGGACTATTCTAAGTCGAGAAGATCAGGAGAGACAGTGCGAGTTTGCACGAAGAGGGAAAGTACGTGCTAGAGCCAAGGTTGAGTTTCATTCCCAAGGCTTAGGAAGGATAGCATTTCCAGAATGTAGGTGAGACCAAAGTTATCGGGTTCACAGAAGAATCAAAGGTCGAGGCCTTTGAAGCATCGAAATCTTCCAAGTCTGGGAAGAAAGTCGTAAGTTCAGGAGCAAGCGCACAATAGCCATCAGATAACATGATAAGAGCATAGGAGGAGATAAGGTCTGAGCCGTCAGATCTGGGCACGTGGACCAACAGTCATTGGATCTGGAGGAAGACGCATGAGGCTTAAACCCTTGTGTATGCAGGAGAGTGGACTCGTCAAAGTCCAGAAGTCCCGATTAGATCAAACCCGTCCATCGTCAGGAGGACAGGTGGCAGCAGATCCGGGGTGTTCATGGAACTGCACATTGGAAGATTTGCAAGGAGCATAGGAGTAAATTCGCGAAAGGCAAAGTCGTGAAATCATCCTGGACCATTGGATCCAGAAGGACAGGTGGCGAAGATCCACACACATTGGAGAATCGGGAATCGAGAGAAACAGAGGAAGCTACTTCCAAAAGTCCCAAAGGGTGAAGTCCCGAAATCATTAGGACCGCCCATCGGAAGGGATGCGTGGCAACTGATCAACATTTCACTGACTCGTGACTCAGGGAAGTCAAAAGGGCAAGTTTGTGAAAACTCGCGAAACACGAATTCGCGACACCAAATTTGGGTCGTTGATCAAGTCAGGTTGTGGGTTGTCGATATGAAGCATCGACATTTCAACATTTCAGGAGTCAGGAGGATAGAGGTGAATCACATTGGGAGTTCCTGATACGTGAAATCCTGACGCGCTCAAAGAGTTGAGCCCCAGGTCATGATGAATGGTCACATGAACGGAGATAAGGGAGGAGCTAACATCCATTAATCTCTTTTCGACATTTCGGGAGTCAGGGAGTCAGGGTTGGCTCACTCATGAAGTTCTGACACACGAAATCGCAATGCACCTTTTGTGTAGGCGTGCGGTCACAGCCTGTGGTCATGGGGAGGTTAGGCTCGTGCTTGGTTCTCAGTCACACATGGGAAGTTTCATAAAGGACATGTGGATTTGTTTGTGGTATTCCAATAGGGAATCAAAGAGCTGCTTCAACTCGTTAGAGAGAAGAACGATCCTTGACCGGGAGGTTAGCGGACCTTGTCGAGGCAGAGGTAGGGGGTTTGCATTAAGTGGTATCAGAGCACATAATTTGTCTGCAGATCATAGGCAAAAGTGATTGAAGAGAAGGATATAGTCTAATACCATCAAGTGGTATCAGAGCACAAAATTTGTCTGCAGATAGTAGGCAAAGGTGAAGGAAGAGAAGGATATAGTCTGATACCATCAAGTGGTATCCGAGCTCAGATTTTTAATTTCTGTAGCAGAGAGGAGATAAATAGAGATAATTCGATACCATAAAGTGGTATCAGAGGTTCATCTGTATGCAACAGGTGAAGGAAGACATAGTATTGATGCTCTGTGCGTGGATATTTGTTTGCAAGCAAGCAACATAGATTTGACAGCCAGGTGAGCGTTGGAGAAGCTGGAGATGCTCTCGGTTGCAGAGTGAACATCAGACTTTCCAGGAGGGCAGGTAGAAGGTAGAAGGAAGAATATGGCTACTAAAGGCCATGAACATGGTCCAAGAGAAGACCACCGACAAAAAATAAAGGCTGAGATATATGAAGAGCTCAGTGAGATAAGAGCACATATGGAGAAGCTTGCATTTAAAATGCAATAGGATGTAAAGGTGCATTGGGTATATGAGTGGCCCATATGAAGTGGCCCGTTCATAAATTGTTGGCCAAAGGACATCAAAAGCTATTGAGAATGTGGCTGAGGTATGTTGAGAGCCTTAGAGGTGAAAAGGAGATGGTTCACATCTGTGAGCCAGAAACTGGGAAGAGTCTCATAAACTGCCAGGTGGGAAGTAATGAAAGTTCAGATTGCCAGGTAGGAAATGAGATGAGATCATTGGAGGATATCATAGACTACCAGATGGGCAGGACAAAAATCTCAGATTTCCAGGTGGGCAAGGGAGAAGAGATGAGACTGTCTAACAGTCTCATGAACTCAGAGGTGATTTCATATCAACAAGATGCGCCGATGGAGGAGGATAAAAAGTGCATTCTGATCATTGGAGGAATTGAAGTATTCCTGCCAAACAACCCAGTTGAGGCCAGAGCATGTGTTGCAGATGAAACAAAAGAAGAAGGACAACCAACAGTGACTGTCGTAGAGGAAGAAGAAATGGAGCAGATGGTGATAGCTTCCCTAGTAGAAGAAGAGCATGTAGATAAGGTGCTCACTCCATGGGAGAAAGAGTTAGAGATGCTGGAGGATTGGTTGAAAAAACTAGAACTAGTAGATGACTGCCATGAGAAGACAATAATGTAGATTGTGGGAGAAGAGCATTTGACATAATTGCTCAGAAATTTCAGCTAGGAAGCTGAACAGATGCTGATTTTAGCACTGAAGCATGCAACGGAAGAGGAAGTAGAATTCCAGTTTGGGGAGCAGCTGGAGAAAGTTGGAGTTGGACCAACACAAGGAGAACTAACAGAATCTAGTTTGTCAGAGGAAGCGACTGAGCAAAAAATTAGTCAAAAGGAGACTGCAGGATTGGAGTTTGCAGTAGAGTGGGAACTTAGTTCCACAAGGGGAGATGAAAAAAACAAGGGGGATTGAGTTGATCCACCCATTACAAAGAATGAAGTGCATGAGAGAGGAGTTCTAGAGAGCCAACCATTGGAGCAGCTGGACGAGGTGATTGAGAAGATAAGAAGGCTAATGTTGAAGTCAGCGCAATAATCTATCAGTAGGGAGAAGCTGAGCAGAAGGAATCATGCCATAGAAGCAGGGAAGAGGCAACAACAACACCAACAAAGTAGTGGGGTAGATGGACAACTCCAAAATATAGTTTGGGATCCAAGTGGATTTCAACAGAAGAGTTGGGAAGCTCATGAGCAGGAGCTCATAAAGATTTTATAGCAGTGGAGTATGATGCAGGAGCATCGCTCCAACCCAACAACGCACCAACTAGCCAACACATCAAAGCACAAATTCATGGAGGAGAGAGGCGCCAACCATCTCATTTTAAAATTTAAAATTTTAATTAAATGTTTGTAAGGATGGTAGAGACGAGCCATGATTTTGTACAGGCTGTAGGTAGAGTCACCTTTAAGGGTTGACAGGCTGATAGGATCTAGATTCGATTCAGACTAGACAACCATTGAATGTAATTCAATGTAATTAATGAGAGTAGGTAGCTTGGAGGAAAGAGCTCGAGGAGCCCTCTTTTGTAAAAATATTTTTGCATCTAGATTCATTAGAAGTAGAATGTAGAGGAAGAGAAGAAGAGAGAGCCAAGACTGTTGCAGCCTGAGCTTGAACATATTGTAAAAATGCATTATGAGATTAATACAAAGAGAAGTTTTTCCTGCATAAGAATCTTTATGTGTTTATGCGTTTATGAATGGATGTGTTTTATGATTTTATGTGCATATGTTGTAGATGTATGTTAGATGCCATCTGCAAGGATAGATATATTTTCTCATCTATTCAGGAGTTTCTTTGATTTCAAGTCTGGGTTCTTTGTGGCTAAATGCAAGGGGTTGCATGACAGAGTGTTGAAGACTTTGTAAGCTAGTGAAAAGAGTGCACATCTGAGTTCTGTGGAATTAAGGAAAAGACGTGTCAGGAGGGTGCACCAGAGGAATCATAAGCTGAAGGGAGAAGCCATAGAGTTACTGAATACTCTTGAGGTGAAGACTGTGCAGAGGAAGGCACAGAGAGAAAACATAATTGTTGAGGATTCTGTGAAGCTCTGCCAGGAGGGCATCAATCAAGTGCAAAGAGTGGACGAGAAGAACTTTGTTTCGGGTTCTGAGAAAAGAGAAGTGTTGAGGAGAAGACAATTACGGAGTTACTGAACACTATGTAGGCTCAACGAGGCGTGCTTGAGAAAGAATTTTCCACGAGGGCACTTATATCCTTTCAAGGAATGAAGGGAAAAAAATTGTTGAATACTCTGGAGGAAGACCTGTGCAAGGAGTGCACCAGGCCAACACTTGGATGAAGTGTTGAGAGACAACCATCTGAAGGCTAGTTGAAGCGCAAGGAGAACGCTCAGAGTGAACTTGTTTCAAGTTCCAAAGCTCAAGAGGTCGAGCACAAAGTGTGCTAGGAGGAGCACCAAAAGTCTTCTAAGGATGCAGAGGGTTGAATCCCTTAGAACTGAGTAATTTCGTAAGCTCAGGAGAGATAACAGAAGCAATGTGCGAAGAGTGGAATATTCTAAGTCGAGAAGCTTAGGAGAGACAGTGCGAGTTCACATGAAGAGCTAAAGTACGTTACATAGCTGAGGTCAAGTTTCATTCCCAAAGCTCATGAAGGATAGTGTTTCTAGAATGTAGGTGAGACCAAAGTTATCGGGCTCGCAGAAGAATCAAAGGTAGAGGCCTTTGAAGCTTCGAAATCTTCCAAGTCTGGGAAGAAAGTCGTAAGTTCAAGAGGAGGAGCACAACAACCGTCGAATAAGATGCAGAGGGAAATCTGGACTATTAGAACCCATGTCCAGACAACGTGATAAGAGCGCATGAGGAGATTAGGTCTGAGCCATAAGATCTGGGAGTGTGGACCAACAGTCATTGGATCTGGAGGAAGACAAACGAGGCTTAAACCCTTGTGTATGCAGGAGAGTGGACTCGTCAAAGTTCGGAAATCCCAATTAGATCGGACTCGTCCATCGTTAGGAGGACAGGTAGCAGCAGATCTGGGGTGTTTGTGGAACTGGACACCGAAAGATTTGCAAGGAGCAGAGGAGTAAATTCGTGAAAGGCAAAGTCACAAAATCATCTTGGACCATTGGATCCAGAAGGACAGGTGGCGAAGATCCACACACGTCGGAGAATCGGGAATTGGGAGAAACAGAGGAAGCTACTTCCAAAAGTCCCGAAGGGTGAAGTCCCAAAATTATTAGGACCATCCATCGGAAGGGACGTGGCAGCCGATCAACATTTCGTTGAATCGTGACTCAGGGAAGTCAAAAGGGCAAGTTCACAAAAAATCGCAAAACACGAATTTGTGACATCAAATCTGGGTCATTGATCGAGTCAAGTTGTGGGTCATCGATTTGAAGCATTGTCATTTCAACATTTCGGGAGTCGGGAGGATAGAGGTGAATCACATTGGGAGTTCCTGATACGTGAAATCTCGACGCGCTAAAAGAGTTGAGCCCCGGGTCATGATGAATGGTCACATCAATGGAGACAAGGGAGGAGATAACATCTGTGAATCTCTTTTCAACATTTCAGGAGTTGGGGGAGTCAGGGTTGGCTCACTCATGAAGTCCTGACACGCGAAATCGCGACACACCTTTTGTGTAGGCATGCGGTCACAACCCATGGTCATGGGGAGGTGAGGCTCACGCTTGGCGCTCAGTCACACAGGCGGAGTTTCATAAAGGATATGTGGATTTTTTCATGGGATTCTAGGAGGGATCGAAGAGCTACTTCAACTCGATAGAGAGAAGAACGATCCTTGACTGGGAGGTCAACGGACCCTGCCGAGGCAGAGGTAGGGGGTATGCATCACATATCCTTGAGAAATTATCACCCAAGTACCACTCTATCTGTGGGGTTGTCCCAACTCACTGGAGTGTTGCATCTCTTTCCATACAAATATTCAAATGGGCTCATTTTCAATGAAGGCTGATACCAATTATGATAGGAAAACTCAACCAAGTGCAAGTAATCTTCCCACTTAGATGGCTTTTCCATCACATACATTCTCAACATGTCTTTAATTAATTGTTTGACCCTCTCAATATTCCCATCTGACTGTGGATGGTATACTATGTTAAAGTTCATACTTGTACCAAATCCTTTAAATAAACCCCTCCAAAAATTTGAAGTAAACTTCGTGTCTTGGCAATCTCCCTCATGTAAATTTCTGCAATATTAGTTGTTGTATGAGTTGTTTCTTACAAGAACAAAATGAGCATCCTTTTTCAATTTGTCAACCACTACCATGATTGAATCATGTTGTCTTGTTGTCCTGGGCAATTAGTTATAAAATCAATGGTTATCACTTCCCATTTCTTTTCTGGAATTGGTAATGGCTATAACAAACCCGCTGGGTGCCTATGCTCAACCTTCACTCTCTGACATTCCATACATATGGCGATGTAATTAGCAGCATCCTTTTTCATTCCCGGACAAAAGAACTGGCTTCTTACTGCTGTAATTGTTTTCTAGTAACCGTGATGTCTAACATATGGAACATTATGCATTTCTTTTATTACCAAATTCCTAAGTTCTCCTAAACTATGAACGTAAATTCTATTTTTATGCATAAGTAATCCATATTCCTTCATCTCATAGTCTTTAATTATCTGTTGTACATTTTCTTGCTGTAAGCTTTCTTTTACTTGTAGGTAATGTTGATCTGTAGAAACAACATATAAAATTATGCTCTTCAAGTCTGATTGATGCATACTGACAGTTGTAGAATGCATGAGATGTACTCTTCTACTAAGTGCATCGACATCTTTATTTTATTTTCCTTTGATATGCTTGATATCAAAGTCGTATTCACTTAAAAATTCTAGCCATCTTGTTTTCCTAACATTCAAAGTTGGTTGTTCAAAAAGATGTACTTCACACCATTGTGGTATGTTCTTAATTCAAATCTATTTCCCATGAGATAATTCCTCCACATCTTCAATGCGTGAACAATGGAAGCAAGCTCCAAGTCATCTGTGGCATAGTTACTCTCATGTTCCTTAATCTTTCTGGACTCATAACCAATGACATGTCCATTTTGAATGAGGAATCCACCAATTCCTCATTACTACGGTGGTTGTGTACCACTGGCGGAGACTGTGTGTCTCTGGACAATAGCTTTGTGCTACTACAATGGTCATGTACCACTGGCAGTGACTGTGTGTCACTGGACAATAGTTGTGTGCTACTAGTTGATTACAGAATAGTCAGTGGATTACTAGATGAAGACATCATGGAAAGATACCTCCCTAGCTAAGAGGGAGTGTTGATGTTTCAACATCAGGCGAACCTTCTCCTAGATTGGGCTGCAGACCAATGGAGATAGGATACATTTATCATAAAGGTGCACTTGTGGTAAATGGACCTAGGCATAGTCCTTCCTTGATCATGACAAGGAATAATATGGACTCAAGGTGCTTTCCACATGTCAGTTAGCATTGGGTTGACATTCACTCATAGGGGTGTACCTGTGGTGAACGACCCTTGTGTGTTATTTTTCTTAGTCATGGTTATTTGACAAGGAATGATAAAAGACTCAAGATGCTAGATGCTATCACATGCAGACTCAAAGTGAGCCCGATCTCAGAGGGAGAGCTGCAGGGGGAGTTTCCCCTCGATTCAGGTGGGAGAGAGACATCTCCAAGGACTAATAGAAATGTGTCATGAGTCTAGGGAAAAGTTTGTATACTT
>SNQJ01S0070261.1:13894-25566 GCA_010110895.2 Picea sitchensis | reverse complement strand
GTGAGATTTTCCAAACAATTTAAGGAAAAGGTAATTTCGAGATGACTTTCAAACGGATAAGAGACGAAAAAATCAAAGAATTGGCTGGGGAGGAAACCAATCCAATGGAGAAGTGCAAATAAACTTTTGGAAACATCTTAAGATGGTAAAGAAGAACCCAATTAAGATTAATCTTCTAGTAATATTTGATTTGAATATGAAGAACAAAAATCGAGAGAATAAAATATACACTAGTGAAAAGAGCCCATTGGTGAAAGTTTCAATCCATAGAAAAACTGACCAAGAGAATTGGCCAAGCAAGAAATCAAACAATTAGTTACATAATTTTAAGCCCCCTATGATATAGTCTCTTTGGTGTTTTTCGTTCAGATATAGCTGGGGAAAGTGATATTGTGTCTCTTTGTTATTTTTCCTTCAGACATAGCCGAGGCAAGTTGTAATTTCCATTTTACTATAAATTTTGCAATTGTTAAAAAACAGAGAAAATTATCCAATTCATTGCCAGCAATTCAATAGAAAAGAACATTTTGCTTTACATCTATGCAAATATGCATAGTAATATATTACCAAAATTATAAAATTATAATTCGTATACAAACTTAGTGTCACCTAGATATTGTATATCAGACAAGCACAAAACTATTTACCAATTGCACTTACAGAAACATGCATACATTCATATACATGCACCATAATTTCTATATGCAAAGAAAGAAGGAATAAATGAAACAACGATATAAGGAAATGTGCAGCAAAATGCCTTGTCTCCTTCGACATGCTTAAGGTCGAGATGTCACGACATACAAATGATCCGACAAATCTATATTGAACAAGCCTCCAACAAGTTTGGTTTGTATTCATATACATGCACATACTTTCTAGATGGAAATAAAGAAGGAATAAATGAAACAAAGATATAGGGAAATGTGCAGCAAAATGCCTTCTCTCCTTCGACATGCTTAAGGCCTACATGTTATATAACATAAACATGATCTGACAAATCTATACAGAACAAATTCTACCCTCCAACAGATTTTGTTCGAATAAGTTTAAATTATTAATCCCCATCACATTAGGTTTTCTCGAGCTCTGCACTCAACATATGATGGAGAAGCATTGTTACTCGTCCACTTCTTGCTGCAGACCTATATAAAAAGTCGTTGAATATTCTATTAGAACTTCATCTCTTAATACCCAATTTTGAAAACTAATACTACTTTAACTAAAATAATCAAGACTTGGAGACTGACCATAGATGTTTGAAATAGAGAGTAAATGTCCAATATACAATAGATTGGTAAAAATATTGTGTTTTGCTAGAATACACTAATCCAGAAATACTACGACGACCCAAAAAAAATAGCATGATGGTAACATACCTTATACGCTTTGGGCCTTTTGGGCGTGAACTTTCTTTCTGAGCGTCCTGTACGACGACAAAATGTTAAGCCCGTAAATATATTTCTTGTAAAATGGGTATAAACTAAGTCATCAAAAAATTGTCTTAGATAACACCAACTCAATCTAGGTAGTGAAAAATAGAAGAAAACAAAAACTATATTGCATTTTCAAACAAATGTATCCTATCGTTTTTCAAACAAAGTCATCTAAAGAATCTACATAAATTTATTCTTCCATTTGTTACATCATCAAAAAAATTAATTTAAAAGGGATTTTGAACATATATAAAACATGGATGAGCTCGGTGTACTAGCTAGAGTTGCTGGCCTCACTCATAATCAATAGGTAGTTAAAAGCCGAGTACACCAAATTATCCGTAACAAACTTCCCAAGAATTCCCTCAGATAAGGTAAACGCCACTCATATAAAGTACATGCCAGATCATTACATAGCAAAATAAAGCTAGGATGAATTTGCATATTTAATTGATAACCACTGTTATAATGACAAACTTTGTGTTGCTATCCCCCCTTGCACAACTCTTATATGCTTGTACTCCGACGCTATGATCTTCTACGAAAATGATTGCCCATAGTTTATCACTTAAGAGTGAACTCCAATCAAATTGCTGGGTAGACGGACAGACAGATAGTTTATCACCTACAATGTAACCTCATTTGCGTGGGAAATTTTCTCGCCTATGACATTAAATTCCTTGACACTCAAAGATGCAGCTTAGGAAGAGAAAATCTCCAGAAATTATGAAGGGCCACGAAAGAATTCGATTAATGATATAGCTCACCCTTTATAAAGTGTGGCTCATTTCCACTAGTAATTGACGGGATGGGACGGACACACTTGAAAACGTAGCTTGTCTTTTTGCAGTTAAAGTAGCATATTGATTGATATTTACTTAAAAGGCAAAGTAGTGAAGGCAGCGAATTAATGACAGGACACAAAACTCAAAGTCAACTCACTATTAGCGTGATGATGCAGGAAATTTACCGAAAGAGTTAAAAGAGTCTAAGGTATGTTTACACTGCACGCCAAGTTTCTTATACACAATTGGATCACTGATTCAAAGGTTGGAGATACGCATCAAATATGACATCTGCTTCAAAGTTGTCAGGAGAGAAGATCTCGGAAGAGATTAGATAGAAGAGCCTAATGAGGAGATCAAATACTTAAGTAGCGGAGAGCCCAAGAGCAATCCAAGGGAAATATAGCTTTCTCTAAAATAGAGGCACCATATGCTTATGTCCGCAAAGCTAGCTAATGTTTGGACATATTCAATGCAATTGGACCCCAAGCTTGGTGGGCAATAACAACAGGGCTCCGGCGATATAGAAAACTAATTATCTGAGTTTACTAGTTAGCATGGAAACTTTAAATCTCGCTTCCAGTATCATGTTACTTGTTGCCTTGGTATTCTTTTTATACATTATGTATCTTAAGTCTAAATAAAGTGATAGGAAGGTCCCTTTTCTATGTTCTTTGGGGAATTTGGAAATATAGGAATAAGATCTTGTTTGAAAACGCTGTCAGAAATGATGAAGTAATCTGCATGAGTATCGTCATGGCCATCAAAGAAATGTCAAATTCAGATGAAGGAGAAAGATTTGATTTTATCATGAACCCAATCTACTTTGGACAAAAGCCTTTAGGCTTCTTTGACGGAGCTGCATCTAGTAGTTCTTGTGGTGTTGGTATAGTTTTAAAATTGAGCAGTGACCACTTTTACAAGATCCATTTTGCTATTGGAATAGGTACAAACATCAAAGCACAGATGCTTGGTTTATGGGGTCTGCTTCACTTTACTTTGAGATTACAGATTCATGAATTGATGATGGTGGGTGATTCAAAGGTCATCCTAGACTGGTTTGAAATCCAATTTTGAATGTATTATCTTTACAGTTTTGGAAGAGAAAGATATTGTGTGAAAAATCTAGGTCCTATCAGCTTGTCTTATTGGTCTATCTTTGACCAAAGAAAGGCTCTAAGTTTCAACTGTCAGGTTATGTATTTTCTGCTGTTTTATAACAGCAAATAGTCCAAAGTTTCTTGCTGATTTGTTATGGTTATGTTCTCAATTTTGGGTGCTCTAGCATGTCGTTTTTTGTCACCAAAAATTAGTACATGCATCTCAAAATAAACATAACACACCTAAACATTGTTTACTGCTGGATATGAACAGATCTAAGAAACTAAATCATGCATTTGTAGACAGGTATTTTTGGTCAACATGACCCGGGATAAACCCCCCCCCGGGAAAAACCAGTTTGGAATATGTGTGTATAAATGAGAAAAGAAAAAGAAGGGTTACAGTAAACAAAATATATGAAAGAACTTGATACAATAGCAACTCCAATTGAGCTGATATACAAGCTCAAAATCACCAAATGTGCCCTAGAATGGTGCGCTCCTCATGCAAACTACCAGAACCACTGAATCTGCTCCAACTGCCAACTGTGAGCTCAGATCTGGAAATCCCTCCACAACAATGAAACTTTGCTGAATGGCTATCCTTTGCAATTGATCTCACTGCAATCTGATGGCTAGAAGTCTCTCAACTGCTGATGCGCCCCAATCTGGCAATGCACTATCCTCAACAGCAAAACCTCTCCAGTAAATAAGCTATGGCATACAAGGCAAGCCTCCCTCCATGAAAGCAAGCGCCCTAGCTCAAGTCTCCTCATGAATCTGACCTCATTTCCATCCTCCAAGAGCTCCTCTCTCAACAAACAAATGAACAAATGAAGAATGCGCCCTCCTTCACCCTTTGCGCCCCTCTTTGACATCCAAAAGGAAATCTAGACAATCAATGGTGGAGATCGTCTCATCTCCCATCTAATCGATGGTTGAGATCTCCCCATGAAAATCTAAATCACAAACTCACTTTGGGTTAAGTTTCCTAAGTCAACTTTATGTCTCTAATTCACCCCTTTGTGAATTAATAGTCATTTTAGGCCAAAATGACTAAATTTCACCTTTAGACAAAGTCAAAGTGAAATTAGACAAAAGTACAAGGTACAAAGTGTAATATCCTTCCCTTATGTGCTAAGGAGGTCATAAGCACATGGGGAACACTTCCCAAGGTACAAAACTCAACATATTGGAGCTCAAGCATGCCTTTAGTTGGATACATTGCTTTCATGTCCACAGAATTTTCAACTCCATGGCGGATTCACTTTCAAAGTTAGCACTGGATAAACAGATTGGCTGGATGTTCTTCGATGAAATCCTTGAACATTCAGTCATAAATTTTGGATCTTTCTACATTTTGTGATTGCCTAGAGATACACTCTTACTTAAAGTTTTGGTTGACAGTTCTTTTTGCTCTGTATTTTTGCAGTCACTGTAATATTTGTGAACAGATTATGTTAGATGAGGATAAGACTTTTTGATATAAGTCTTGTGGAGGTGATGTTTTATGAGAGGAAGTTGCTATTTTGACAGTAGTAGTTATGGCTCATGACCCTAAAATTCATATTTTGTATTAGAAAGTTTCTTTTGATTCTAATAAATAGCATGGAAACTGTATTTTTCCTTTGGAAAAAAATTGATAGGAGTAAAAAACAGTATTTTTTTAACTGTAATCTTTTTCACTACATTAGAAATCCAAGATCCACTAAGTGCAAATACAACATATCGAGATATCTTGTTCAAAAGTACATTAACTAGCTGTAGATACCACCAGATGGCAGAGATAACACAATACATGATAGAGAGCCCAGGTAAGAAATCGAAAATATCTAGTCTAGAATTTGCAACAGTAGCTAGAGTACGAGTAAAGACTAGGTACTTAGTAGCGATGATAGACAGTTTGGCTCTTGCGAAAATAGTGATTATAGTAGTTTCTAAAATTGTGATTAGAACGACTCTTTTAATGAAGAAATTGACAGTGGAACCATTAATAATAAAAACGATTGTAATAGAACTCTCTCCATACTTAATAGATCTGAAACTAAAATGGAACTATCATAGTTACGATACAACAAATTATAGTAGCACTCTCATATTGTTCAATCATGCCCTATCTAAACCTTGTTATGCTATCAATGGCTTCTAACCGCACTTTCATCATTTGGGTACTCTGATCTATGTTCCTCTATCATGGGCTCTCTATTCTCATTTCACCCGTTGTTGTCATCTTTGCCCAGAAAACCCAACCAACACGTATTTATAGGTAGTAATTACTTTGAGAATCAAGAACCTAAGAAAACAAAAGAAAAATGTCAAACTTAAAAAATCATTGAATATGCTCATTCAATTGCAACTTCTTCCGTGGTTGTTCCAACATACGCATATTGCTACCACCCAGTATCAGTCATGCTACAATATCCTTAGAGCTGACTTTTCAAATACTCGCCTTGTTAAAACTCTCTTGCCTTCGTTAGGAAAAGAAAGTTCTGAAGCTCTTCTAATTTATATTGTCGTTGTGTTCGGACGTATTAAGATGTTGGAAAGTAAAATGTCTCGTTCATAAGGGTAGGCTTGCATGTTGGAACATTGAATTATTTACTTATTCGGTCTGCACATCTCACTTCATTAACTACCTGGTCAGTTTCGTCGTCGCCAGAATTTGACTCAAGCTCCGTTTCAGCAAAAAATGCCTCCAATACGAATGCAACCACCTGCATCACAATATAGGACACTTTAAAATTTGCACACCGATACCATGACCTTAAGGAAGGCGAAACTAAGGTTGCAAATCCTATACAAGATATAAGGAACAACGTTACGTGTTATACAAAGGAAAAATTGTCTATGTGAAATGCATCTGTATCTTGGCAAAATATCTCACCAGGTTGACAAGGAGCAACACCGTTATTACATAAAAGCTGATGAAGTAGAGCAGTGCCCACGAGGTTCCAGTAATTTGTACATAGCCCTGACATATTTGACAACCGCAATCAACATAGCCCTGACATATTTGACAACCGCAATCATTTCAGATCAGATAATACAGTGGGCAGGTAAATGTCTGAAAAAATATATCTAGACATCCCTGAATTAACATGCCAGGTATAAATGATCAACAACATGAACAGCGGTGATGCAAGGTAAATCTGAAGATACTGTACAGGACAGAAATCATTTAGCAGAAAAAAAGTGATATGCCATAAAACTAAAAGCGAAAAATCATGAAGTTAAATTCGAAGCAATCTATTCGTGAACCTATGGTCTACAAGGAACATTGAATACAAAACATTAATTGCAGATAAAAGTTGGCTACGTGGTGATAGATGGATAATCTTATTCTTGGTGAAGATGTGGCTGAGCTCGCAGTGGTTTTATCACCTTGTGAATTTTGGACAAACCTAAAAGCATACTGAGATGTTTCCGTTTCTCAGAGCGAAGCAAAATTTAATATGTTGACATGAAACCACCCAAGGGACATTCCCAAACGTTGATTGGGAAGGCAACTTTCGTTGCACGTATATTGGTTATTGAGACAAGAAATAAGTTCTATGTAAAGAAAAACTAAATTTTTGCAAATGGGAACTAGGTTTTTTTTTGTCTCTATAGGCCACGATATTGTATTCAATGACATATTTTTGGTTCCTATTTAATAGCTAGATTAGCTATTTTGTATCTGGATGGAGTCCTTATCACATGGTTTTGAATTAGCTTAGTTGAGAATGGTCAGTTCTAAAAACAATGTATTTCAAGTATTTGGACAAATAGCTAGATTAGCTATTTTGTAGCTAGATGGAGTTCTTATCACATGGTTTTGAATTAGCTTAGTTGAGAATTGTCAGTTCTAAAAGCATTGCATTTCAAATATTTGGACAATGAAAGTTCTTTCCGAGTTACATTAGTGACAAACGTCACAAAAGGATTCCAAGGAGCCAAAAAGAGACATACATATTACACATGATTTACTAACAGGGGCACTTGAAGAAGTTTGCACTTTGAGTTCATTTATCAAACCATAGTGGGATCTTCATGAAGAGCGCATTAATTAGGGTTCATTTGGAAGAAACATATAAATACTAAGAGTTAGATGGCCAAAGATGCATGGTTGGAAATGTGGAAGATCCCCTCCAAGCTTAGTTGAAGATCTTTTGGGAGGAAGAAGTTAAAGGGCATTTCAATGTCAGGTTCTTCATCTTTGTTTTTGTTTTTCTTGGGTTGATTTGATGGATGGACATTACTTGTACAAATTTGCTGGTGTAATCTTTAAAGAAGGGAAAGTTTGCTCCAATAAGAAAACATTAGGGTTTAGGTGAAACCCTCCCTTTGTTTTGCTGTAACCATTGTAGTTATTGAAGGATATTTGCTGTTGTAATTTTCTAGTTAAGGCTATTCACTCTATTTTTTAGGGCAGCCTAAGGTAGGGATAAAGGTTAAGTGTGACACATTTAGGTCCGCTTGATCTTGTGGTGAAATCAGACTTGAAGGCTTGATGTATTGTTTGTTGTTCGTTCAATAAGAAGGCTGTCCCACTTTGTCTACATTTATGGTTTCATAGGTGGCTGTCCTTTAATAGTTCATGGTTGCACATTTTTACTTCACTGATTTTGTACTTGTTGTGAGTGAAGTAAATACATGTGGTTGGTTAGAGCTTGTTTATAACAACATAACTATGCCTCCTTCCATACTATTTGAACCCTCTTGATTGTTGATCCTAACTCCATTGCCCAATTGGATAGACACTCGTATGGGAAATCCACCATCCCTTTATTTCTAAAGAGCATCATAAATTATCTTTTCTAGGGTTGTCCCTAAGGTGGAGCAGAGAGGGAGTGTCAGGAGCGCCATTTTCCAGAAAACCTTAGGAGCAACTATCCCAACCATAGATGGAACCTTCGTCACTCTTCATAGGTAGCCCACTGTGAGATACCAAGTTGAAGATCCTAAAGACCCTATGAATGAGTTAGTATGTATGGATGAAAGAATTGGTAACTTGTGTTTCTTGCAAACTAGATAGTACTACAAGAGGAAGAGAGTGATGATGGCATTTGGACTATGTATTTTGATGGTGCCCATTCTAGGACAGGGCCTGGCGTTGAGATTGTTCTAATCTCCCCTATATCCGTTCCCACATGATTCTTTTCTTATAGACTCGAGTTCATTGTACTAATAACATTTCCGGATATGAAGCCTTATGCTTGGGATTAGATCTAGCCCTAGATATAAAGATTAAATGTTTAAAGGTAATTGGGGATTCTGATATTATTGTCTCTCAAATAAAAAGGATGTTTACTACTAAGAATGAAAGATTGAGAAGATATAGGAATGCAGTCTTAGACACCATTGAACTCTTTGATGCCTTTGCAATTAAATCTATTCCAAGAGATAGAAATGGCCTTATTGATGCCTTGATAGTGGCAACATCCACTTTTCATTCATGTCTGAGTTTTTCCTTGAGGAATGTAAGATGGAAGTAATCTTTAGAAAATCCATCCATGATAACCTTGAGCATTGGCAAGTCTTCAATGATGATGCCCAAATTCTTTTTTTTTTTGCATAGTTTAAAAGAATTTTCAGATAACCAAGTAAATTGGCAAATTGAAAATCAAGAATTAGAAATTGAGGACTTGCCAAACAATTCAATCCCTAAAGGAATAGTTCCCCTAGAAAGAAATTTTGATATACATGCTATGTATAAAGGGAAACCTATTGTTGATCAGTTTGAAGATGTCACTGAGGTTAGTATTGGTTCAGAAAATAACCCTAGGATGATCAAGATAGGAAAGAACACTACTCCTAACGAAAGAAGAGATATCATACAACTCATTCGTGAGTATAAGGATGTTTTTGCTTGGTTGTATGATGATTTGAAGGCTTACAAAGGGGACATCATCCAACACACCATTCTTTTGAAGAGAGGAGCACAACCTTTTAGGAAAAAACAACAAAACATTAATCCCAAGTTAGCGCCCTTAATAAAAAAAAAGAACTACAAAATATGGTTGATGCAAAGATCATAGCCCCCACTAGGCATTCCTCTTGGGTAGCCAACCTTAGAAGAAAATTGGTGATATTTGATTATGTGTCGATTTTAGAAACCTAAATCAGTTGTGCCTTAAAGATAATTACCCTCTTCCAAACATGGAAAATTTGTTGCAAAGGGTCACTACGGCTGGAATGCCATCTATGTTGGATGGTTTCTTAGGATATAACCAAGTTTTGGTTAAAGAAGAAGACCAACTCAAGACAACTTTTACCACCCCATGGGGAACTTTCAAATATTTAAGAATGCCTTTTGGTCTTTTGAATGTTGGATCAACTTTTCAAAGGGAAATGGATTTTTCTAAGGGATCAACGTTGCACCTTTTGGAGGGAACATTTCACCTTTTGAGCCCTCTACTTATCATCTTGGAGTGAACCATCCACTTTATGAGATCATTCATGCCACATGTGTGGCCTCTAGCATGCATTTATGTAATGTTCCCAAGCTGTTCCTTGCTTGGAAACTTAGGTTTTAGGCTGAGTTTTTTTGTTTATTGTTTGTTTGTTTTGCATATCTGCCTTCTAGGCTTGCGCTATGAAGCTTATATGGAGTTTATAGTGTGAAAGTGGCAAGAATACAGTAATAATCACATCCAATAACAAGATACAGGAGATTCACACAATGGAAAAGAAACAATTTCAGATCTGACCTTTATTTAAATAGTAGAAGATCCTGATATAATAGATCTGCAGATCTGGAACAACATAACTGAGATCTAGCAGCAAAAATGATAATAACCCTCAAGCAAGTCCAAGAAGAGAAGATACAAGCCTCCAAAGGCCAAATAGCTGCAAGAGATGAGTGGCAAGATGAGATCCTTGTCCTATGAAGTGGAAAACCTCTCAAACTGACTGAGTTGTGCACTAGTCCCTGGCTATAGCTTAGGGATATTTTGGCCCTCTTCCTCCTTAACTCCAATACCAACCACAACCCTTGGGAATAGTAGATATGAGGTCTAGGAACACTGTAGATGAGTTCCCTTGCTGAAGAATAGTGTTTTTTACCTCAAGGTAAGTAGATCCTCTTCATAAATTGCGCCCTTCACTAGGAGAAATTGTGCCACACTCACAATAAATCATTTCCCAGCCAAACTACACCAAAAGTAGGCCAAAAAAGGCGTTATGGCCCCTACCAAGCTATCTTAATAGAAAGCTTCTCAAGATCTCCTTCTCCTTGGCCAAATCGAACTTCCTTCCTTCAAACAATGTGCCCTCCTGCTGGAAAACCCCAAAAACTACGCATTCTCTCTTCTCCAATGGATGAGTAACCTGTAGCTGCTGTAGAATGGTGAGGGAGGAATATTGCACCTTCATGACCAAGCTTGAACCAGGAGAGGTGGAATCTTTCACCACCGAGCTGATATCTAGGGTTTGTTCTCCCAAAACCCTCAAAACGTCCTTAGCTCTAGAGCTCAAGATCCCAAAGTGAAAATGACATGAATGAGGAGTGAGGTGCCCTCCTTTTTCCTTTATACCCCTGGTCTAATTCTCACTTGAGTTAATTGACAACCTTCTAAGGTTATCTCTTTACTTTTCTTCATGTGTCCTTTTCCACTTAATTTACCTTTTTTCCCAAAGTCACTTTTAAATTATAACATTATGCTTAGGTGAACACTTTGGAGACTCTTCGTCCCCATTTCTCATGAGACTATTGTCTAGTGGGGACATCTAGACTACTAAGTCTCTGTAATCCTCTTATCAAGAGGTGGGGGACATTACAGTCTCCCCTACTAGGAATTGCTTGCCCACAAACAATTCTGACCCTGCTTTCTGAAGAGCCTGTTCATTCTCCCAGTAGCATCCTCTATAGGTAAATCCTTCCATTTGATTAAGTACTCCCTAATGTTCCTCTTCCTTAGTCTTCTCTCCCTCACTTCCAACACTTCTTCAGGTATCAATATCAACTGTCCTTCCTCATCCAAGGGAGGTAGTTCCTCAATAGGAGTGATGTGTTTCCCTGTGGCTCTTTTCAAACATGATGCATGAAAAACATTGTGTGTTTTGCTTCCTGGGGGTAGATCAAGCTCATATGCCATGACCCCTACCTTTCTTCTCACCCTGTACGGCCCAAAGAAGCGAAGTTGAATCTTTTCTGTGCTATTCCTCTTTATAGATGCATGTCTATAGGGTTGGAGTCTTAAGTACACAAGATCACTGTTATCCCCATTTTGTGGATAACTAAGGAGATTATGTCTCGAGGCCCTCTGATTGCAGATATGGAGTGACAAGAGACTACATGACCAACAATACCCTTTTGCACAGATGTGAACCCCTCTCACCACCACAGATGGTCACAGATTTCTAGATGGCAT